>CAUYRT010026254.1:0-40063 GCA_963574885.1 Lepilemur ruficaudatus | reverse complement strand
CGCCTCAGTCTGCTGTAGGGCCCCAAATGGGAAGGTCCCGTTCCCTTGAGATGCCTCTGGGTGGTGGCTAAATTGTCTCTCTCAGCAGCCACGAGTAGGGAAGGGGGAGGGAAGAAGGAGGCAATATGGCGTCTGCTGATCGGCTTGAGTCTGTGGGCTGGGAGGCGTCCTGGGGGACCTGGGAGCCTGGTGCCGTGGCCACAAGAGGCTCACCGCTCACCGGCAGCAGCCGTCTCTGGGCTGGTGTTAGCTCCCTCCAACCACCCAGGAGCCCACTAGCAGTCCGAGATGCAAGGGGGGGGAAAGTTAGCCGCTCCACCTACCCTTGTCGCTGGTCTCCAAGCTTCTCGTGGGCTTTCTCCTTCCAGTTCTCCTCCGCAACCTCCTCCCGTGGAGTCTCTCGTGGTCTCAGGTATCCCTCCTTCTGACCCTCGTCTGATGTCTGCTTGTCTGCTTGCTTATTTCTGCCCCTTTCTTCTAAAATCTGTCTTTTTTGCGGAGACACTCTGGCTGGCGGCTTTACTCGTCCGCCATCTTTAATTCTCTCCAGTTCCATTTCTTGAGAAGTAACATCATACCACTTTTTAAGTCAGGAGTGGGGTTTAATACTACCCCTTTTTAAAGTTTGACTTGCAGAGATATTAGTATCCTTCACCACGTAGTCAGTAACATCATCTGTTAAGAAGAATTCGAAAAAAAATCATAAAGTGTTTTTTTTTCATGGAGATTTAAGGCAATTTCAGTTGGAACACCAGGGTTACTTTCAACAAAGTAAAAAATCTTCATGTTACTTCCTGAAACTGGTCCCCAGATCAGAGAACTGACACTAGTCACTACAGGATCTTCAGAAACATCTGATAAAGAATCACTGTCACTGAATCGGCTGCTGTACTGCTTAGATTGCTTCAGTATTAGATTTTGAACAACCTTCCCCACCGGAAAGATCCACATGTGATGTTCTTCTTCTAGTTTTTCTCGGTGAGTTGCCAATGCTATCAGAACTGTCCCCACTGTCTCCTCTAGGACGGCACTCCTCTGAATCATCACCAAATAGAACAACATCTTCATCATTCATGACCAAAACTTCTTTCACCATTTTCTCCAACAATTCCTTACGCTCATTTTCTCTAGAGAATGAAAAACACAAAATAAACTTATGTGATGATCACAGTTCTGGCCACAGAAGCTACACTAACATGGAATTGGTGGCCAGGTGGGAAGGTCCATAGCATGCCTGCGTGCTGTGAAACCTCTGCTGGCTGTTTGCGCTGTCAATAGACATGTCTCCACCCACCTCTAGTCCCCCTGCTCCAGTCAGCCCAAGTGCACTGCACATGCTGGACTGTGTTCTCCAATTACCATAACTTCTGATTGCGCATTTCCCCTAGAATGTTGCCTGGCATCTCTTTGAAGGAAATCCGTACAATAGTATGCGGCAACGTGATATTGCTGCACATACTTAGGGGGTATGATTCAGAGAGCGTCATCCAGGACCACCCAGCGCCCACTCCAGACACAACTAAATACCTGTAGAGTGACAAAAGACTCCATTCTCAGAAGCAAATTCAATAAGTATGTCATGAGTCACATACAACTCACGTGGCGTGCAGTGTAAAAGTTGATTCTAGCACCCTGTGAGCTGCATATAACTCACCCACAGAAAACAACTAAAAATAACAAGTTTTTCATTAAATTAGAAAGGATCAGTTTGTTTTAGAAGTTTTTATTCTATTTTCATAATAAAACACCATGGCCCCACGGGGGAAAAAAATCTTTTTCTAGTGTGGCAGTCAATGTGTTAAAATAATATCTTTCCTAAGAGTATATTATTTTCCTTGGTACTGCAGTATGTTATTTTGTTTTAATGCAAAGTGTAAAATATTTAAAAATCATAAAGAAGCTAAACTTTTAATTATAAGCAAACAATATATATGTGTATATTTGTTATCTGGCAGCGTAAGTGTAGAATGGTTCCCAAATGTTAACAACAGGTAGGGAGAGGGGAGGAAAGGGGAAGAGAAATTTTAATAATGGTAATGTTTTCCTTCACTCAATAAAATGATAATAAGAGTTAGGAAAAAAATATGTTTGCCAGTTGTCATCTTAGAATAGATTCACAGAACACAAAAGCATAGTTAAGCCTATATTTTGATAATTTCCTCATGAGTTTAAAACAAAACTCAAGCATAAAACATTTGTATTCCACCTCTGGCATTGCAGCGTTTGCTGTTAACTTCCTTTGAGAAGCTGCAGAGTGGTTTAGGTTACAGGGAGAGCACCGAGATCCTTGTTTGACTAATGAGGCAGCCTCTGCTGACACTGGAAGACAGAGGGAAGCAATTCCCCTAAATCAATAAATATTTTCAAGGAGAATTCTGAATGAATCAGTGTTCAGATGTTTGGGTCAAGAGGAACTCTACATTTTGAGCTTAGATAAAAACATTTTAACACAGCCCAAAATGTTTTGCATTTAATTTCTAAAATTACAACTGGCTTCCCATGTCACAGATCTAACTGCTCCACATCCTTGCCCCACCGTATGTGCACAGCGATACCCAGACACACTAAGCCATGCGGAACACGTAGGCTCTGCTCTTTGAAGTCATATTGATAATTTCTCCAAAATTAAACCTCTTTAATCACTGTTTCTCCTTTGAGTTGTTGAACGGCTTTTTATTACGGCGATTGTAAGCCCTTTTAGTATTTATTCAGTAAAACGGTCTTTCAGGTTTAAAAAGTAGCTTTGATTTTTCAAATCATATAGAGAAAAGGATAAATGAAGAGGAAGTTGGTGAAATTTACCAGAAGTTTCAACAGTCTTCATTACAGGTATTTTAATACTCAATTGAGCACATTATGTTTTAAAAATAGTTCATGTAAATAAATATTGAGATGGAAAAGTGTCAAACAGCTTTTGACTAAATTCATAGTTCTGTGGTACTAAAGTTTAAAAAAGAAAATTTCAGGTCTAAGTAAAACCCATGGTTTATGTGTTTGGCAGAAAATGCTCACATTTTCTGATTTGGCTGAGGCATCACAGAAATCTTTCTGAGCCCGTTACACTCAGCTGATATTGCCATTGCCTTTGAAAGCATGCTCAGAAATCCCAGCATCTCACCGCTGGGCTATAGGACACGGCAGTACTCCTGGCTCTGGAACTTTGCCTATTTCATTCATTTATTCGAAATATATGTTGAATTTTAACTATTAGGTTATTAAGTACAAAATGTATGATTTCCTTAAGTACTAAGTTTGGCAGCTGATATCAGATATGCCTATAAAAATTTTTTTGTGAAACCATAGAGACGTCAAAAAAATTCGTGTTATTTTCGAATGTGAGTTCCATCATGGAACCAATGCAGTGCAGACAGCTCAAAATATCAACGAAGTGTCTGGGAAAGATGTGGCTAAGGAACACACAGTACGTCGATGGTTTGAGGAGTTCCGTTCTGGTAATTTTAAGCTTGAAAATGAGCCACGTGGGTGACCTGAGACAAAGGTGGATAATGATGAGCTGAAAGCTGTAGTGGAAGGGAATCCATCTCAACCTATGAGGGAATTCGCAGGATCTGAGGCCCTGAGGAGGTGGCCAGGTGGTCCCTTGGTGATCAATGGTGTCAGTAGCAGCAGAAGTGATCATGACTGTGGCAGAGGAGATGCTCCGCTTGGAGGCAGCACCAGGAGGCCCTGCGGTGAGAGACCAGCTCACCCTTTGTCCCTGGCCCCTGTCACTATAGTGCCTGTGCAAACATTAATTCTCCAGCCACAGTGCTGAGACAGGAACTGCCAGCAATCAAGGAGTAAACGTTCATGAAATATCACAAAATTAACGTGTGCACATGGACGTTGCAATGAAACATATCAGGGAGTTATTAGAACTCTTCAGGAATTTAGAATCTCTGGTTTTGGAAAGTACTGCAGTATTACAAACTAAATATCCACAGGCTTAAAAATAGAAATTCAATTTAAAGATCACCATATTCAATAGAAAATAATGTATTTCAATAAAACTTCAAAGAGCAAATTATTAACTAGGAAGACAATTTTAGAATTCACTTTTCTTACAACTGAAAATACACTGATAAAATGCATAAAAAGATGTTTTGCAAATCATAAAGCCATTTTTATGACTTACACACATGACCTCTACATGTTATAGGAAACGCCAGAGAAACATTAAAATGCCATTGTATAAATCCATATTTTAAAATAAATTAAAAATACATTTATGAATTATAAATTTACATTTAAAAATAAATTACACAAAATTGATTTGTATGAAGCTTAATTATCTTTTAGAAAAAAATTGTCCCATGAGACTCTTCAACTCTAGCTGTATTAAAATATATATTTTGTAATATTTTATAAGAAATCTACTCCAATGTTTTCATAGAATATAAAATACTTTTTAGCGGCTTCAATGGCAGTTATATCAGCAGAAAAACCCTTCTCAAAATTAAAAATTGTCAACAAATTACTTGAGATCTTATATTTGTCCAAGCAATTGATGTCATCTTCAATTATGTGATTGAAAATAAACTATTGTATATTAAAATTATATATGTAAAATCATGTAACAAATGATATTATAAATTATATAATCAAATTAATTTTATATAATTATGACACCAAAATATTAAAGTTTTTTTGCAATTTTGAAGTCTAGGTTCTTATTCATCTATCTCTATTACCCCTCTTCCTCTTACATTTTGTAAATAATAAGATTTTAAAGGAATAAGCTTTATATTTTAGTATCTTTAATGTTACTTTATTCCTGCCTTTTGAAAAAAGGGCTCACATTTTCATTTTACACATCATTTATGCGCACCGGGCTTTGCAAATTTTGTAACTGACCTTGCTTGTGCCTCATGCATCTAATCAGTTTCCAAATTATAGCTTTTTTAAAACATCTACCTCGAAATCTTTCTCCATCTCTTTCTCTTCCTTTCTGTTTTTACTGCATTGATAATTGCTCCAGGTGAGCTATTATTAACTATTACACAGACGAATGTAATAGTTGCCTAAGTATTTCCCTAGCTCCCAATCTTCTGCTCACTTTTGTTGCACTTATTCTAAATCATATCCCTGATTAACTTATTTCCCTGGCCAAAAGTTGTAGTATTTTCCTTTGCCTACTGAATAAATCAGAATTCTTTGTCTAATTAGCTAAGATCTGCTAATGATCTGATTTCATTTGGCCTTAGAAATCCTTTTTCCTACTATTTCTCTTTAGGAAATCCAGGGTCCAGTCAACCTTAGCTATTGTCATTCTTCAAACTCACCAGTCTTTTTTTTACTTTCAATTTCTACCACTGAGCTTTCCATGTTATATATATTCAAGAGTCAAGGGAATAAATGCAACAATGAATAAATAATCAGAACCATGCTTTAGAAAGGAAATGTTATGAAGACCTGAAGTCTTTTTCAGTATGCTTAAATTATCTCCAAAAAAAACTAAGAGAAATTAACCCAATTTTAAAACAAGAGTTCACTAAGCACAGAACATGATGCAGTCTTTTTAATGGGCAATTATGACAAAAGGTAATAAGATCACAGTTTAATGGGCTGAAACACTTTTACTGAGTGATTAGGTTCAGCTTTTTTGATATATATTTCAAGCCTAATATCTTCTATTTTGCAGTCCCAAATATAGACAAGGATAACACACATTTAAATATACCAACTAAAACACTTGTTAGCCAAATCACTTCTATCTATTTTTTTCTTGTATTGCTTCTATGCTGTAAATTCCCAAATCTATATTGTTAATCTTGGTTGTCCTGCTAGATTCTGGTCTGTGGTTTTCAGCTGTCTTTTCTCTCTACTCTCAATTGCCCCAAATCTATTAGAATAATAAGGAAAACGTCCTGTGAGAAGTTAAAGAAGAGAGCTGATGTGATCAGGACCTATTTCTGGAGAAACGATGTTTGGTCTGAGACCTAAAGAGTGGGTAAGATTTTAACAAGACAGGTGAAAAGGAAGAAAGAGGAGCTAACAACTCAAATTTGTCACAGTCTGGAGTGAGGACAGTGGTCCGATTTCTTAGATGATTAGTTGTCTGTTGAAGGGGGTAAGTGCCTGGAAAAGCAGATGAAAGGCATGAATCATGTAAGAACTTTTAGACGTCATAATTAGGAGTGTGTTATTTAGTCTGTGTTCATGGTAAGTCTTGGAATGGTTTGAGCATGTGATGTCACAATCAGAAACATTTTCATGAAGATACTCTGACAGCAGTATCTAGAATGAATTAGAGGGGTAAGGGGGATAGGATGCTTTGCATATTTATTAATCATTTCTTTAATTTTCAAAGCCCTTGTATTGCTTTGAAGTTCACTACCATTTTCTCACTAAAACACCACAGGGGGCATCATTTTGAAGGGATAGCGTTCCCGGAAGGCTTATAATTTTGCCTAACAAAGGCAGCAAATTATAAACTCAGAATGAATGACTTCAATTGGAATACTAAATTAGAGATAGGAAAATATCCAAACAGTCCAATGACTCCTTAAATGGAGCATACGGTTTTTTTGAAAAAGACTTCTGGAGATGATTTGCTAGGGTTCTTACAACTTCTGAATGACAGGATGTCTGCACTAAAGCCTACCATAATCTAGTCAACATAGTTGCAATGACACCACACTATATCACAGTAAGAGAGTAGTTAGAGGACTGAAGGTATCCAACAGCGAAGACGAACAGGCTAAAAGTGGGAGGAAAGGGCATCAGGCCAGTTACACCACATGTTTATATTTCAGCTTCTTACCTCCAGCTAGAAGGTGATTTTATCAGTCAGTGTTTGGTTTGGGAAAAAAGAAACCACTCTGGGTGTTTGAAGCAGTAAGAGATTTACTATAGGTGGTTTCAAAGCCTATGAAAGAGCAAGAGTGGTAATACTTAGGCAAGGCCAACAGTGGGTTTTAGTTTTGTGGCTAGCTCTCTTGGAATCAGGAAGTTACTACGCTGCCAGGTCAGGATCTGAGGGAAACACTGAATGGTCACAGCTGCCTGCACCACCAGGTCAGGTAATCTGTGTGGGGACACCTGGAAACTGTTTGAGACCTTCAGGTCTGCCAAAGGCAGGCATCTGTCTGCCACCAGTGCAAGAGAATGTGGTTTCTGCTTCTCTTCTGCCGTCCTGGTCTTACGCTAGTGCTTGCTAAGGGTTCTGCAAATGATGTTTCTAGGCTGCAGTCCCTGTAATATTGCAGTGAGCATAAGAGGGCATGAGGGCAGTGCTAGCTTTAAAAAAAATGATCTATGTATATATAGCTACCCCTCAAAATCAGGCTAGTGAGGTATAATGATCTTTGACTGCAGGGAATTGTATATGACAGCAGTTTGGAATTGTTTTTTGAACTAGGGCTTGCTAATAGCTATGTCTATTTTATAGCAACACAGAAAGAAGACACACAGTGAGAGTTTCCCTAAAATATCCTCTTAACTCACGCTTCCAATAACAAGCCAGAAAGTTTATAGTCTAATATGGAATTTCACAAGGATTAAAATCCTTCTCTCAATCAGATAAAAGCATGCACAAATGGATTCATATTGAACTAGTCTATGCAGGTGATTATCAATGTATTCAACTAATATTTATTGAGCATCTACTATGTACTATCTAGACAGAGTGGATAATGGAAGGGGAAAACATAATTTCAATGGCCATAGTACTTGAATACAGTACTAATTATTTAATCATTTTTTGATTTTTAGACATTTAGAGAGTTTTTATCTATTATAAATACATATCTAACAAACAAGTCTGCATGTAAGTATTTTTCTCTCTGATGAATCCTTAATACTTCGATTACTTTGATCAATGATTATTTGATTGAAAGGAACAAAAATTTGTTCAAATAAAAAGGTAGTTTCAATAAGGACACAAGGGAAGTGAGTTGATGTGCACAGGACCTAGTGTGACTTTTCATGAATGCTAAAGAAGACCTTCATGGAAGATGAAAACAGTGTTTTAGGCCTGCAGTCCTCAACCCCTGGGCCATAGACCCTTACTGGTCCAGGCCACACAGCAGGAGGTAAGCGGCAGGCAAGTGAGCGAAGCTTCGTCTGTGCTACCAGTCGCTCCCCATCGCTCACATCCCCACCTGAGCTCCGCCTCCTGTCCCATCAGTGGAGGCATTAGATTCTCATAGGAACAGGAACCCTACTGTAGCTTGCCCGTGTGAGGGATCTAGGTTGCACACTCCTTAATGGAATCCATGCCTGCCTCCCCTGTCTGTGGAAAAATTGTCTTCCACGAAACTGGTCCGTGGTGCCAAAAAGATCGGGACCATTCTTCTAGGCAATGTACTGGGAATGTAGTGGTCAATAAGTGAGACATATCCCTATTCCCTGGAGCTGTCAGTTTAGCCTTTGAATTGTCACCCTTCCCATTCATGCTTATGGCGTGCATCTGTGGCTTTGATCCACTCCTTTCTTGCCTTCTTTGGGGCTTTACTTTATCAGTTATACACGGTTTTTTCCCCCATTTCCCCATCACTTGCCTCTCCATTTGTTCTCCAACCCTCATCCTATGAACAAGATCAAGTTTTTCTATTTTAAAATAGCAATCCTTCCTTTGATCTTAGGCCCTCTTTTATTCTCCCCCTTTTAATTTTAACAGAATTCGTGGGTGCAGTTTGAATTCTGATACATGTATGTATTGTGTTGTGGTGAAGTCTGGGCTTTTGAGCCACCACCCAAATAGCACGCATTGTACTCCATAGTTACGTCCTCTTTTTGATTCTATTCTATTCTCTCCTTCCCTTATCAGCTGAGCCTAAATTCTCCTGCCCACAGTCCCCGCTTAACCATTTCCCACTCACTATATATATAATCCATAGAGATCTACTTTAAATATCCAATATTCCAGTAAAATTGCATTGCTAAACAGCACACATGACTTCAATAATCTTAGATCCAATGAACACTTCTCAATCATTGTGTTCTGGACCTCTCTGTTATATTTGACGTAGCTGACTGGCTGTATTGTAACATTCTGCTCTTTTAAATGATAAAAATATTTTCTGGTTTTCCTTCTTTTGTTCCCATCATTTCTTCTCAGTCTTTTTTTTTATGAGTCCTTTACATTTTTCTCCTTGAAATTGCTTTCCTTGGGGTTTTCTCCTTAACCCAGTTGACTGTACCATCTCTTACCGAATATGATCTAGATTGCTTTCAGTAGGTTAACATACAGCACAAATTGGAATGCATAATTTTTCATACATATGCATTATTTCTGGAGAGAAGGTCCATAGCTTTCATTATAGCCTCAAGTGATTCATCAACAACCAATTTAAAACCACTGAATGCTATCTATTATATATATTATCAATCACATCCTATCATTTGGTGATATCTCCAAAATCCAACATAGCTCTACTCTGAGTTTTAGGTTCAGTTGAATCTGTTCACTTTGCCAGTGATGAATTTCCTTACTCCCCTATTACACAGTCTAGGAAGTCATTTTCTCATTTCTGCTCACTTTCCATTAACCAGCTCAGCTATCACCATCTTCAAGACATCTTTTTTTGTTGTTTTTAAATATTTGTGTTCTAATTATCTCTTTTCTGGTACATCATGAGTTCAGTAGTCTCAAAAAGTTAACAAAATCATACTCTAATAACTGATCACCTCTCTTGCTTCCTTGCTTTCTTTTTTCCTTCCCTCTTTCCCCTTCCTTCACATCCTCCCTTCTTTGCACTGCTGGATTCAACTCCCTGACCAGTATTACATAATATATTTGCATAAAATACATATTTATGTAAAAATATTCAAGCAAGAACAAATGGCAATTTTCGTGTGCTCCCAAGCCACTCTGTTGTGGAATTGCATGGCAATTGACTATTAATATGCCAACCTTCCATACTGGCCAGTATTTTACTTGAAGCGTGGGACAACATCTTATTCATCATTAAAATTCCAGTGATCAGTGAATACTATTTAATGATGAAATCAAGCCTGGCTTATTTTTATGTTTTATATTTTTCAAATTGTTCAGAAAATATTTTTTAAATGTCATAGCATTAGTTTCACTATTATCTATTTTAGAACACTGGGTTGTCTTATGCTTTTTATTAAACTCAAAAGAAATGACTCGTTTGTTTCAGCTCTGACATATAAAGAGCTTGGAAGGCACCCACAATCATTATAACATACACACATGCACACACAGACACACAACCTGAAAAAAACTGATAATCAAAGACTTTTCTTGGACTCATTAGAGAATTGAGTTTGTAGGACAAACAACCACACAAAATCTGGAAAGAAAGGCAAATAACAGAAAGTCAAAACTGAATGCAGAGAATCACAGCTGAGATTGGCTTACATAGAGTAGATATCACTGCAGATACTAACTGATGGGAGCACTTAAATGATAATTTTGACAAGTTGCTGGAGACTGAGTGTGGACTAAGTTAAAAATGAGAACTCTTGCTGGCACAGTCTTGGGAGGACCTCATAGAAAGCACCCAAATTCTCATGGTGAAAATCCAAGAACAATACCTTTATGTTACTGGAAGGCAGAAGAGAAAAGTAACCATTTCAAAATATGCACAGAGCGTGTTGTATAACAAAGCCCTATTCTTCAAGGGAAACTACTTTACTGGGTCCTTATCCAACCAGAGAGAGGGGCAATTGTAAAACTCCCATATTCTCTATTTTTTCTGTCTCACCTGAGGGAAGAAAAAAATAGGTTAAGAAATATTTGGGAAAGTAATAGGCCAGGGACATGGGACCACTAAAAGACTAAGATTTAATTATTAGATTATAGAAGGCTTCCCTCTTTCCTACAACCAAATCAATAGGCTCTGGTATAATAACAGTGGATTACATGGAAAGATCTGCAAGGTGCACACTCTACTTAAAAATGGTTCTCAGGGAAAGATGAAGACCCCAAGGTGACCAAAATCAAGAACACGAAGAGAAACTAAAGTCTTTGGCACTTACAGCTAGAATAATCCTTAAATATAGCCCAACTCCTAGCTATATTAACATAAAACCTGAGAACAGAGGCCTATTTGCCACATTTTCCATTACCAGATATATCATTTCTAGCTTTGAGCAAGAATTAGAAAGAATGCCAAAAGGAAAATGAAAAAACAGCCTGAACAGACAAAGCAGACTCAATACCAGATTCAGATATGACACAAATTTTAGAATTAATAGGGAATTAAAATCATATGACTAATAGGTTAAGGGCTCTAATAAAAAGCAGGCAACATGAAAACACGGTGGCTAAGTTAGCAGAGAGATGAATACTTTAAGAAAAAAAAACCAAATGAAATGTTTGAAATAATAAACACTATGATAAAAATTAAGGATACCTTTCATGGGCTCATCAGTAGACCAGATGGGGCTGAGGAAAGAACATGTGAAATATATTGAGAATATATCAATAGGAACTTACCAGAGTAAAATGCAAAAAGAATTTAAAAATCAGAACAAATCATTCCAGAATTATGGGACAATTTTGTAAGGTGTAATATATGTATAATTTGAATAATAGGAAAAGAAATAAAGAAGTAGAAGAAATATTTAAAGTAATAATAGTTGAGACTCTTCCAAAATTAATTACAAACACCAAACGGTAAACGTAGGAGATGCAGAACACAAGCAGAGTGAGAACCAAGGCAATTACACATAGGCAGATCATATTCAAATTGCAGAACACTAAATACAAAAAGAAAATATTGAGAGAAGCCAAAGAGGAAAAAGACATCTTACTAATAGAGGAAAAAATAAGAATTATAGCAGACTTCTCATCAGAAACCATGCAAACAAGAAGAGAGTTGAATGAAATACCTAGTGATTTTTTAAAAAAAATACCAACTTAGAATTCTATATTCAGTGAAATTATCCTTGACAATTAAAACTGAGGAAATCTGTTGTAGTAGACATGCCCTGCAAGAAATGTTAAATGAAGTTTTGCAGGAGGAACAAAAATTATATAGGTCAGAAATTCATGCCTACGTAAAGAAAGGAAGAGCGTCCTAAAATAAATGCATGAAGACAAATTATTTCTTTTATTTTTCTTATTCTTATGTAATCTAATAGACACTGTTCAAATTAATAATGATAGACATATATTGGGTGATTACAGTTTATGGATAAGTAAAATGTGTGCCAGCACTTTTTGGAGAGTGGCGCACAGTCTATGGACGCTGCCCCAGAGTGGGAGCTGTCCTCCCCTCTCCTCTTACATTTTGCATTGCATTGCAACCGATAATGGCAGATGTTTCTACTGGTTAAAAAAAAAAAAAAAAAAAAAAGAGAGAAGAAGGAGGAGGAGGAGGAGGAGGAGGAGGAAGAAGAAGAAGAAGAAGAAGAAGAAGAAGAAGAAGAAGAAGAAGAAGAAGAAGAAGAAGAAGGGAAAAAGAAAAAGAAAAAAGAAAGAATGATGGCAATTTTATAAGGGATAAGGAGAAGGAATTAGAAATGCTTTCTTATAAGTCACCTGTACTCCCATGAAGTGGCATAGTGTTGTCTGAAAGTGGATAGAGATTATTCATAAATATATATTGCAAACTCTAAGGAAGTCATTAAATTTTTTAAAAAAGGAAATAAAATTAACATAGGGAGGAAAAATGGCATCATATACAATTTAACTGTATTGTCTGGTACAATTAAACCAGAGAAGATAGAAAATAGGGAATGATAAAAACAAAACAAATAGACAACAGTTACAAATATGATAGATACGAATCTAACTATATGAATAATGCTTTAAATGTGAATGATCTAACAAACCAATTCAAAAACAGAAATTGTGAGAGTGGATGAAACAAACCTAAACATTTGTAGCCCTATAATATTGTCAAAAAATATATATAAAACAAGCCCCAAGTATATGCTATATGTTGTCTATGGGAAGTCCACTTTAAATATAAAGACATAAATAGGTTAAAAGTAAAAAGATTGACAAAGCTTCATTGTGTGAACACTAATCAAAAGAAAGCTGGAGTAGGTATAATAATTCCAGAGAAAGCAGACTTCAAAGAAAAAAATTTATCAGAGATAAAGACGGGAATTACATAACAATCAAAGAATCAATTCTCTAAGAAGACGTAAAAGTCATTAACAGGTATCCTCCTAAAAACAGAGCACCAAAATACGTGAGGCCAAATGTATAGAATAACAAGGAGAAATATACCAACCCACTATTAGAGCCATTAAAGAGACTTCAATATGCCTGTGTTAGCAATTGCTAGATCCAACAGCAGAAAAGCACTAAGGATACCATTGAACAGTGCTATCAGTTCACTGGATCTGATTAACAGTAATAGAATACTTCGTTCAACAACAGCAGAAGACACCTTATTTCAATCTGATATGAAATATTCACCAGGATAGACCACATTCTTGACTATAAAACACATCTTAACAAAGGGAATCGATATTATACAAAGCATGCTCTTAGACCATAATACAATTATACTAGGAAACGATAACAGAAAGACATCTGCAAAATGCCACTAATATGTGGAGATTGAACAACACACTTCTGGATAACATATTGGTCAAGAGAAACTTTAAAAATATTTTCAATTAAACAAAAATTAAAATATGACCTCAAATTTTGTGGGATGCAGTACAAGCAGTGCTTAGAGAGAAATTGATCAGTTTTTTTTCCCTAGCTATCTAGTCTATTTATTCACCAATATGTCATAGAGGTGATGTCTGCTTTTAGGACACTCACAGCTTAGATGATATATTTGCCATTATTAGCGTAGCCGATTGAGAGTGCCTAAGAAGTGCTTTTACCTGACTGTATTAAGACAGCTTTGAAATAAAAAATACATTTTGAAAAGTTAAACTCAATGGTCATTTATGGTTTTTATTAGCTATTTTTGATTGCCTTGTGTCATTTTGTACATACGTCTTCAAAATATGCTGCTGTTTGTCAGTGAAATATTAAAATGTGTATTTTATTTTTTATATAAATGATAAAATATATATGAACACACTCAGATAGTTCATAGAGACTATACCTTGGTGGAAAGAATGAAAATCATGTTTATTTTGGACTAAATTATTTATTTGAATTTAGTGGAAAAAAGCCTGACCAAAAGAACAGAAATCATGATGACTCACATCAAATCTATTTGAATTTAAGCACGATAAACAAGCTAAGTCAACCATTTTAACTAAGTATTACAATATGAGATGTTAATAATATTAGCGCCTAATTACAGTTGAGTTCTCTCTCTCTCTCTCCCCCCTCCCTCCCCATATATATGAGAGAATCAAAGTAGCAGCTCAATTTATTTTCAATACACATCTTAGAGGTCTTCACCAACCATTGAGGTTGGCAACCCTCTTAGGTGCCTCTCTCTAAAAGGCTTGTGTGTTTGTTTCTGCATAGGGACATTAACTGTTAATATTATGCTTACATTTAATCCTTTTAAAAATCTATTTTATTCTATTTAGTTCAATTTAATACACAATCTAGGAGGAAGTTATGTATTTTTAATTTATTGTATCACATCATCTTCCTAGTAACTTAGTTAATATTTACTCATATTCTCTTTAAACTTTAATGAAATACCTAGGGCATAGCTTCAGGGGAAAAAGCATATAATGTTTTAAAGTGATTGTATTGTTTTCCCTTCAGAAGGTAGTTGTCAGACATTATGGTAACCATAACCTGGCTAGTATGAACATCTTCAAGACAGGTTCTGAATTTCACTCATTATTATATTCACAGAACCTTATACAGTGCATATCATATATAATACTCATAAAATGTATGTTAATTGGGCTCTCTTATTAGGGAATCACCAAAACAACAGCAATAAGAGACCCTACTTGAAGAGAAAACTCAACATGCATAGAGGTGAACGTTAGTCTTATTTTCCTTTTCCTTCCCCCCAAAAAGTTCAGGAATAGTATAGTTCCATTATAGATTCAGTCATTGTACCAAAATGAAATGTGGACATTTAACAAGCTTGTTTACAAAACAATTAACAAAATAATCAGAATCAACACTAGTCCATATGTGATAGGGAAGACACCATATGCATAGTTTGTATCTGTGAATGAACAGCTGTTCAGCGGTAATAATGATAGATTTGCATATGGTCCTTCATTCTTTCAAGATAATTTGCAGCTCAGTTATGAATCAATGAACACAATATATTGAATTGTTTTACAGAGACAGTGATATGTTCAATCGACAGAAAAGAATTAACCAAAAGATCAAGATCAGGTGTATGGCTATCTCAAAGGAGAAATGAACTTATTCCAAGAGAAAAAAAATGGTCACTTTACAGAGACATTAATATACTTAAACCATGAGGGACCTACAAAGATTAGAAAGCTATTTCCTGAAGTTCAGTCATTTGGGTAACACATCTGCATTTTTATTGAGATGTGTGGCTATGTAGATATACCACTATTATGAATTATTTTTTGTATTTTATGATTTTTTTATGTGGAGTAGTGTAAAAACCAAGGTTCGTCTTTTTTGCATATTGCTATAGAGTGTTTCCAGCACGATTTTTTAAAAGGCTTTTCTTATAGCATTAACTGCATTGACTCAATGAGATATTTCTGAACTGCCTAACTGGCCCATTGATCTACTGTTTACCCTAGTGTTGGTACAACACTGTTTTCATTATTTTACATTTAAAATAAGTGCTGAAATCAGACATGAAAGTTCAAATTTTGATGAACTTTTTAGGTAGAAAATTCTGATATTTACAATCGGGTCTTCATTAATCTGACATTCCAGGGATTCTTTTAGCTTAAACGAGCATGCAGAAGACGCACAAGGTACATAATAGGGAAACATGAGAAACTAGATTACTTTACATTTGTTTATTCTGTTTTCTTGAATTAATTCCTTCCAGTTATCTTTAACTTAATTCCAATTTCTTTTTCAACATACAGTTCCCATGTTTTTGAGAAGGTTGACCCCCAACCCACACTGTGTATATAATGGGGCTCCTTCCTCAGTGCTCCATTTGAAATGCCTGTCCCCAAAACACTCCTGAGTTTCTTGGGTCTCTGTTCAAATGTCACGTTATCAGTGAGGCCTTCCCTGATTACTTCTTGATGAAATGCTCTTCTCTTCATGTATCTGAAAGATTTGTGGCACTTACCACATTTTGACTAGCATAATTCTCTCCTCCTCTTTACACTGAAAATTTCTTTTTAAAAAAAATTTTTTATTTCAAAATATTAAGGGGGGGTACAAATATTTTTGTCACATGGGTAGCCTTTATAATGCTTAAGTCAGGGCTATCAGTATGACCATCACCTGAATAGTGTTCATTGTACATGTTAGGTAGGTTTTAACCTCTCCCCTCTTCCCCCCCTTCTTGATTTCCAGTGACTTTTACTTCTCTCTGTGCCCATGTGTGCCCATCTATTAGTTCCAAATTATTGGAGAGTACACGTGGTGTTTGTTTTTACATTCCTGAGATATTTCATGTAGTTTCATCCATATTGCTACAAAGGACATTCATTCATTTCTTTTTGTGGCTGAGTAGTATTCCATGGTGTACACATACCACATTTTATTAATCCATTCAAGAACTGATGGGCACTTAGATTGATCTCATATCTTTGCGATTGTGAATTGTGCTGCAATAAACATTTGAGTGTAGGTGTCTTTTTGATAAAATGACTTCTTTTCTTTTGGGTAGATCCCCAGTAGTGGGATTGCTGGGTCAAATGGTAAGTCTATTTTTATCTCTTTGAGAAATCTCTATATTGTTTTCTGTAGAGGTTGCACTAATTTGCAGTCCCACCAGTAGTGTATATTTAGCTCAGAATATACCTCTTAATTATTTTACAGAGTTTGGGTTATTTTCCCTTGACAGAATGTATAGACAATGGAAGTATTATAAGGAAAACCATAATAGTAATAATGTTGGCTTCAGGAAGGGAAAATGGGTTGGAGTAGGGGTGGGATGGAGACTTTCTATTGAAATTTCAATTTACAAACAATATATTTGCATTACTCTTCAGAATTACATTAAATTAAAAACAGGAAAAAATTAACTTCAAACTAAGATTTCTGTTGCCTTAAGTGAGGAGTGAAAAAGAAGTGAACACAGTAAATTTCTGTGAGTCAGCCCTATTTAATGCTGTGTCTATTATCTCGTAGTCAGTGATATGCATCCCACATTTCAGAGAACACTGTAGTTAAAAAAAATCTATTCAGAATTAACATAATTTTGCTCAAATAATCAATGATCTTGGTAATTGGCTCATTTCCAAGAAATATTTCCCATTGTGAGGATCTAGACCATTGAGAATGCCATTATTCTGAAGACAGAGATGCATTCAAAACGTTTAGAAACCCTTGACAAGGCTAAGCAAAAGAAATACTATGAATCTTGCCTAAACATTTTTTTACTGTAATTTTGCCTATTTTCTCTTAGAATTTGTGAAGTGTGTGACAAATGCTAAACTTTTCTTAAGAGCCTTTTGGTTGAATTCATGTCTAAAGGTGATTGAACTGGCTACAGTCTAAGGACTGGTAATAAAACATCCTAATTATCTTCATGAGATGAAATGTCCTCTTTGGTATTAAATGCATACAGCCATTCAATACAAAATTGATTAAAAGCATCGGAAATGTATTCTATTTTGCTTTCTTTTTAAAAATATAACGTACTTAACTCAATCTTACATTGTTTTTAATTACTCATGTCTACTTTAGCAATTCTGATATAAAATACTCAATTTGCCTTCTCCTTCAAATTGACTTTCCCAGTGATTTTGCTACTGATGAACACATTGTATGGTGAGATGTGGTCTGAAATAAGTCTCCTGACATTTTGCTTCAATTAGACAAGTAAATGTTAAAATTTATGGAATAAAAAGCATCATTTGAGGGAGGTTCATCAATCCAAAGGAAGCCACTTTGTAGAAAACGTGCCATAGATGCAGCTCTGCTGGTATCCAGCTCTACGTCTCAACTTCATACCTGTTCTTGCATTCACTGCTAGCTGTCTACAGACTCAAAGAATATTAGAACCTCAGAGATCATTTATTCTTGCCCTTCCATTTACAGATACCCACAAAGATAAAGTCACTTACTCAAAATTACAGTGAATCAATGGCAGAAATGAAAAACTTTCATTACTTCCCATGGCATCAAATTCTTGGGACACCAGACTTTCCCTCGCAGAGTACCAGGCATCCTTTTGGAAAGCTTTCAAATTCAGTGTTCTCTAAGCAGTTCTTTCTAACTTTTTTCACATTATGACATACAAAGAAAATGATATGTAGAGTACCCTGAGCTATATCCTAGAAATGAGGCTGTTTTCAGAGACAATGGGTCTAGAGAAATCAAAGAAGGAAATCGCTGTCCACATACACCTGTAACTGATTTACCAGGACAAGCAGGTGGGAGGCTCTTCTCTGATTGAGTGTACTTGACTTCTCCACATCTGTGTGCACAAAGTCAGTGCCCTGGGATCAATACCCAAGGGGCTTGGGAAGGGAACAAGGATATAGACAGGCAGTGACAACAAGCAGTTCTGAGATTAGTAAATATCAGGCCATAAACACATTTCCTTTCTTCATCTCTTTCTCTTCACTTTCAGGAAACTTCATCAAACAACAAGAAATGTCTCTTTGTCCTGTGTCTTCCTTAGCAAGGCAGTGTTCACTCTCTGCAGGTTTTTTCACTAAGACTTGGATCTGCCATAATCTTTAGATTTCCTTAAGCTTATTTTTATTTTTATTTTTTATGTTTGGTCATATTATCTTTTTGACAAGTAAGCAATTACATTATACATTCAATCTAAACTTTCAAGTCTGTGAGCTTGCAGGTTGAGAAAATATAATAAATGTAAATGAAGCAAAGGCAAATGTGTATATTAAACGCTATCTTATTTATTTTCATTACAAAAATGTCTATTGCTTTTAGAAACATAGATAAGCAAAAGGAAAAAAATGACTTTAATTAATCGCTCCTCCTGATATAAACACAATTAACATATCAAATATTTTTCTAGTCCTTTCACTATTTATATGCATATTTTAAAAATAAAACTGCCATTTAAAAATCTTCTAAATATTGTTTAGTAAGTTTTTTTTAATACCTTGTGAATATCTTTCCAGGTTATTAGTTATTCTTTTGAGCACAGTAATTCTCAATATTTTTTTCTGTTCTAAGAAACCTGAATATATCCAAACATTGCTATTAGTAACAGTGGATGGCTATAATGGAGACTTTTTGAGGGGGAAATCAAGCTCCCCCAAACTGCCAACTTCAATGCCAAAATCTGAAAATAAGAATATTGAGAGGTCTAAGAGGGGTGAAGTCACTCCTCTGCCATGTCATGTTAAATCATAAAAATAGATTTGCTAGGTCAATGCTTATAAAATACTTTATTTCTTTGCTGTTTCCTCTAAATATATTTGACAAAGTTCTTTCAACTTATACTTTCATGGGGTATGTATAAAAGTTCCTGTTTTAGTTAACAATAATGTATAGTTTCAAGTAGCAAGAGGAGGGTATTGAATGTTCTCAACACAAAGAAATGATACATGTCTGAGATGATGGATATCCTAATTACTCTGATCTGATCACCAAACATTATATGTATTGAAACATCACTATGTATACCATGAATATGTACAATTATAATTTGTCAATTAAAAAAATTTTTTTCAAAAGTACCTGTTTTCTCACACCTTTGTCAACCTAGATATTATTATTTTTAAAGAAAAATATTTACTAACTTAGTAGATGAAATGGATTGTACTTGTTACACTCTGAAGGGTAAATTTTCTGTGTTAATATAGATTTTAATTTCTTCTTTTGCAAAATTTTCTATCTATATTATTGTAAGGCATTGTATTTCATTATATGAATTATTAAGGCAAAAATATTAAAGAGGAAATAATTCTTAAGTCAAAGTCTTTTCTAATCTTACATGCTCATCTCAAAAAGCTGATGGTTGACTTAAGTTTGTTTGCATAGTTTGATTTCAAATTGGAAATGAGTGAACAAAAATGCATAGTCATTTAAGAATCTTCCTGGACCACGGTAACATTATTATTTCTTATTATTTCAATCCCACACATTTGAATTAGGTGTCAGCGTAATATTATAACGCTGTCCCATAAAAACATGTTTAAGTCAATGTGCAGGGCACATTAGGAAGAAAAGTTAAATTAAAAAGCTGCCAAACTGTTGAAGATTGTTTAGGGATAACTCATGGCAATTTCTGACACATGACATTGTAATCTAAATTCCCAACTTGAATATCAAGTTATTAAATTTGATGTATTGCTCTCATTTCTTTTCTCAGTGGTGTATTATATTGCCAATATAGCATCATTTTCTAGCTTTAATGAAGACTTTCCCCCTTACACAGAATAAGATATCCTGCGATGATTTGTGGACTTGTGGGGGTAGCATGCTTTTGTTTTGCAGAAAATGCTCTGAACATTAACTTAGCCATGAACGGGACCCACTGCACTTCCCCCTGTGACTCTTGCTGGCTCTCTCCTGTCGGTCTGTATTCTGCCCTTTGCCTCTCCTATGAAATGAAACCCACAGCTTCCAGGAAAAACTTTTTTCCTTTATTTGCCTTGGTACATATGTACCCAGAAAGCATCGCTCATTTACATGTTTATTGAACATGTCAGGTGTTCTTTTTACTTTTGTAGAAGTGGAACACTCTGTAGTCCCCCATGCTTTACATAAATTGCAGAGTCAGCTGTCACCTATCGTTCCAGCACTTTCTGGGGTCTAAAAGTACAAGCTCAGGATAATATACTGTGCAGGGAATTCATCAGTTGATGTCTTTGAGAGCCTTTCTAGAAGCAGAAGTCAAGCAGGGAAGGAACATGGGATTTGGACACCAAAAAAGGTCTTAGAAATTTCTGAGGCTAGCTGGCCTGGACACTGCCCGTGCAGATGCCAGCAGGTCCCTCAGACCTGGTCACTCTGCTCAGGGGTTTAGTCTACCTTTAAACATGAGAATAATTAAAAGGAGAGGGGGCTCAAAAGGGAAAGCAGAGAACTTTGCATTCTTGTAATGGCCAAAATAGTTAATATATAGAAATGTTTATAATCCAGAATGGATTATAATCTATAAACTCATGTATAAAACTATCTGGCACATGTAAGCACTAATACATTTAAGTTACAATCATTTACTATTGTTATTTTATTTAGAGTATGTGAGGTAAAGCAGAGCAGTTATCTATAAACCTTTCTTAGGAAGTTTGCAATAAGATCAGTTGGGATATTTTGACTGCAGTAACAAAGTCACAATTCAAAATGTCTTGTCCACAAGGATGGAAAAACATGCACCACATGTACTCACCATCAAACTGGTACTAATTGATCAACACTAAGGTGCTCACATGGTACTAATACTCTGGGTGCCGGTCTGGTAGGGGGGATCGGAGGGTGGAGGGTAGAGGGGATGGGGTGGGTAAACCCACAGCTAATGGAGACGGGGTGCACTGTATGGTGGAAGGACATGGCCCTGGCTTGAGGCAAATGCATTCCATGTAACCAAAATGTATGTACCCCATAATATCCTGAATTAAAAGAAAAAATGTCTTGCCCAAAGAACGCTCATTATCTCATGTAGCAAGAGGTCAAGGTCGAGACCCAAGCATGGCAGGCAGGGCTCTGGCTTGGCTTCACTGTGGTTCTCTTCACTTAGCCCTCTTTTGTGGGTGGGCTTCATCCCCAGCTGGGCAGCAAGGTGGCCGCAGCAAGCTCAGAGGTCAAGTGCAGGCATAACCACATCCAGAGGGAGAAATGGGAGTCAAATCTTCATGTATTTCTTTCTTAGCCACAGGCAAGCCTCTCCTGAAGCCACTCCTGCCCCCATCGCTCATTGGCCAGGCAGAAATCTATTCCTAAACCTGGTAAGGCAAGGCAAATAGAATTGCCAGAACACCTCAGACTCCTTTGGAGTGGAGCAGACTCTGTGGAGTCCTCACCACAACAAGTTATTTGGGGAGCTTAAGAAAATGCTCACGGAATTAAATGAAAGGCAATGCGAGATTAATAACAGAGATGTGTAAACCTGGCTGAAAATCCAAATTTTTAGAAAAATAAGTATAGGACCCCTCCTAGTAAATCTGGGGTGAGACCAGAGATTTTATTTATTTTTTTAATCGCCAGCTGATTCTGATTCTGCGTTATAATAACATAGGTGTTCAACACCGTAGTAGTTCATTCAGCTCCTTAAAGAAAGGAGGCATACGTATGTCACACAGAAATTCTTAGATGGAAGAAGAGAGTACCAACAAATATTTCAGGCTAGCAGACCATGCTTTTAGGCACAGTGGTGCATAAACATTACCAGCTGCAAGGTGATCCTGGATATACTGCCAATTTCTCTTGAGCTCTCTGCCCTGGTGTAGAGATTGGCTCTCTTTATCATTCTCTGCAGAGTTCCTGGGCCTCTTCTCTATGTACTCCTCTCCATTTGGTTGCCAACCTCTAGATAAAGTTTGTTCTACTACTGGCAGCCCATTCTTACAAATCTTTAAATTCTTGCTCTCTAGAGATAGTGTTCATCTTGTTTGCAAGTTAGAATCACCAGGAGAGTTAAAACTGCTTGTGGATTTGCTGTTTCAGCTCCAACATGCAAAGAGCTTGGAAGTCATCACTGCTATCCTTGTAACAAGAAAAAGATGGGCAAATTGAAAATCAATGATTTTTCTTGGATCCATCAGAGAAGCAAGGTTGCAGAACAAATTGTCACCCAAAAACCTGGGTAGAGGGGCACATCCCGAGAGAGGCAGCAACCCAGATCTTCTCACTCAGAAGCCACTAGAGTCATAAACTGGTAGGAACACTTAAGTGATCATTTTGATGGATTGCTGGAGGCTGAGTGTGGACTAACATAAGACTGAGTCATTCCTGGGCTCCTGGGGCTTCAGTTTTAGTGAGGTCCCACAATTTCATGGGATTTCTTTCTAGAAATCCTACCTGGTTCTCATGGTGAGGATCCCCAGAAGGATACTTAAGTGTCTCTTGTGGGGGAGCAGAAAGTAACCACTGGGAAACACTCCTGGAGATTTTTCCATAAAAGACCTACTCTTCAGGGAAAAGGACTGTACTAGAGCATAATTCTAAAATTTTGTCTCAGCTGGAGGAAATGAATTCCCCCCAACTCTACCCACCCCCAGCCTTTCTGTATCACCTAAGGAGTGAGGAAGATGCACCCCCCCCAACCACCACCACATACACACACAACCAACCAAGCAAACAAAAACACCATAATAAATAGGGTCAGGGATTTAAGGAAATAGATATAAATTCTATAGCCAGGGAAGAGAGCAAGTGTTAGAAGAAAATCTATATGATTGGAGAAATGACAGAGACACCATACCCCTGAGGCAGAGGCCCACTAAAAACTGAGAGTTAAAGGAAGGTTATAAAACACTTTTCCTTCTCCATACCTTACCGAACATCAACAAGAGCCAAGTGTATTAACAGTGGATTGCAGCTGAAAGAACTGCAAGACACAGATTCTCTCTGAGGAGCAATGAGCAGGGAGCCCCTATGCCAAGAGGAAGAAAAAAGTAAGACACCAGAGGAATTTGAAGCTTTGGATACATATAGCTATAGCAAACATTAAACGTAGCCCAACTCCTAGCCAAACTAACACAAATCCTCATATTAAGAACTATTTACTTCAGTTTCTGTTGCCAATACAGGAAGTCAGTTTCCAACAAAAAATTACAATGTGTGACAAAAGGCAAAAAACAAACAAACAAACAAAAAATTTGCAGTCTGAAAAGACAAAGCCATCATCAGAACCATACTTAGATATGATGCAGATGCTGGAATTATCAGACAGGAAATTAATAATAACTATGATTAATATGTCAAAGACGCTAATGAGAAAAGCAGAAAATGTGAGAAAAGATGGGTAATGTAAGAAGAGAAATGGAAGTGTTAAGAAAGTATCAGAATGAAATACCAGAATTTTTTTTTTTTTTATTTTTAAGTAGCAAAAAAGAAGAATGCTTTCAATGGGAAAATCAGTAAGACTGATCTGGTTGAAGAAAGGATTAGTGAACTTAAAGGTAAGGCAAAGGAAATCTTCCCAAACTGACAAGCAAAGAGAAAAAAGAAAAGAAGAAGAAGAAGAAGAAGAAGAAGAAGAAGAAGAAGAAGAAGAAGAAGAAGAAGAAGAAGAAGAGGAGGAGGAGGAAGAGGAGGAAGAATAGGAAGAAGAGGAAGAAGAAGAGGAAGAAGAAGAGGAAGAAGAAGAGGAAGAAGAGGAAGAAGAAGAAGAAGACCACTCTCCAGTGAAGAAACCAGAGCTCCCTGGGAAAATGGTTGATTCTAGGGTTGGAAAAGGATACACGAATTAGTCTGGAGCATGTTGTAACAAAAGAAAATAAGGGAGTACTCAAAAACAGTCGATGGGAGTGTGTCAAAGGGACACAGGAGCCATGTGAAAGAGCTCCCAATGGTCATAGCTGGAACATATTTGAGCAACAAAATAAATAAAGCAGCACTGAATGATAATGCAAAGTATGAAATAAATATCCATGGGTCCCCACTGATCTAATATAAACAAGGTATTGAATAAGTAAATAATGGAAGAGAATAGACACATTTCCTGGGTAGGAAAATTCCATATAATTTATGTGAACATTCCTCCCTCAAAGAGGTGAAATATAACTCTCCACTCCTGAAATGTGGACTGTAATAGCAACTGTTTTCCAAATAGAATAAGAGGAGGAAAGAGTAACTTTAGAGTGTAACTTTACAGTGGAGAGGTATGTTAAACACCAGGTGACTAATACTGATAAGTCACGCAGATAGCCAAGTACCCTTGATCTGATGTGATGAGAATGACACTTTGCTGTGGTCCTCTTCCCCAAATCCCACAACCCCAGAAAAACATCAGACAAATTCAATCTAGATTGGATCCTGGAACAAGAAAAGAACATTAGGTGGAAAACTAAGCAAATATAAATAAAGTATAAACTTTAGTTAATAATAATGTAACAATATCAGTTTATTATTTGTGACCCATATGCCATATTCATATAAGACGTTAACAATAAAGAAAGCTGCATGTGAGCTACACAGGAACTCTCTACTATCTTTGCAACTTTTCTGTAAACCTAAGACTTCCAAAATACAAAATTTATCTATTATTATTTTGTGTATAATATATACAAAATCATTCTATATTTCTATTGCTGCTATAAGCAATAATTTTGGAATTACTCCAAAATTACTATAGTATGGAAAATATAGAATTACTCCAAATTACTATAAAATTTGGAGCTTAAATAACATAGATTTTATATTTTGTGACATAGGTCTCACTGGGTTAGAATCAAGACATCAGCAGGACTGTGTTTTTTTCTGTAGATGCGAGGGTAGAATTTGTCTCCTTATTCTTCTAAGTTCTTGGCAGAATTCAGTTCTTTTTAACTGTAGGACTGAGATTCCTGTTTCTTTGGTTGATGTCAGCTGAGCGCCATTCCCAGCCTTTGAGACTTCCCACATTTCTGGGCTCATGTGTCTTCTCTCTCTTCAAAGCCAGTAATTGTGGGTCCAATCACACTCACTCTTCAAACCTTTTCTTTGTTCTCTTATCCCATCTCTGACTTTAGCCAGGAAGGGGTCCTTGATTTTAAGGGCTCCTATGATTAGATTGGACCCAGCCAGATAATCAAAGGTAATCTCCCTGTCTTCCAAATACGTAACTTCAATCACATCTGCAAAGTCCCATAACATATTGGAAGATTCTGGAGATTAGGGAAGGCACACAATTGCGGGCCAATATTTTTCCTATTATGTTTATTTTTAAAAATCTACTTATGGCCAGAACCGATTCCAAATTAATTAGAACCTCATCTCTTGGAGTGAGCCCGGACCTTGGTAATTTCTAAAAAGAACCAGAAAAGTTCTAATATGCACATAGGATTGAGAACCTCTGTTCTAGAAGTCAGCCCAGTTGTCTTTCTCATGGTCTCTAGCAATGGAACTAACCACTCAAGTATTTTCACCTCTTCCCTCTCTTCAATTGTAAAGCTAGTTTAGGTAGCACAGTCTCTCCATAGATGGTGAATATTCTAAGTCATCAATAAATATTTCTGATTACTGAATGTAAGGATATTTTTAGTGAAAATCCAGTTAGAAATATTATCTCTGCAATTCTTATCTTAAAATATTATAATCTTTTTTGTTTCTAAAGTGTAAAGGGTGCACTGTGTGTATTATACTCATAATATAGTAGTGTTTTCTAAAAACTTGTATACACAGAAGCTAAAAGCTTCTACAACCACAGACTCATTAAACCTCAGCCATCCTTCGGGGAGAGAGCTGGCTCGTTTCTCCTGGTTTCTTGCATACAAAAGTAATGGAGATTCTGAAATACTGTTCTGGGCTGGTGCACTGAGACCCATGGATATGGCTGTGTTGACAAACTCTTTTACTATAGTGGTGCTCCAGAGACTGACATTTGAAGTCACAATGCCTTTTCTCTCTCATAGGATCTCTTAGAGGTGAAAAAAGCCATTTTTCTCTGGTATAACCTATTGCTTCCAGATACAAGCCAGATTAATTAAAGGGTGCAATTAAATGCAGTTGAGTCTTACATTCAAAAAACTGTTCTCCTTTTGTCTCGGTTGAATATAAAGCAAAGGGAATAATAACATACACTGAACTTTCAGAGTGAGAAGAAAAGAAATTAACTTTACTTTATATCCTAAATTTTCACTGCTCCTTTCTTAGCCTTCAGTTACCTAAAATTAAAAAATCCTCTGAAAATGACTAAATTCTATCAGCATGCCAGATCTCTTTACTATGAGACTCTAAAGAAAAAATACCTCCTCCAAATAAGAATTATAATTTCATATAATATGAATGAAGGTAACAAACATTTGTTTAGCATCTACTAATGCCACATGCATATCTTATTCATCATCAGATCCTGCCATGTCTGCCTTCAAAATATATAAAAATATTTGACTACATCTCATCACTATCACACTAGTCTAAGCTACCATCAACTCTCTCCTATACTACTGCATAAGCCTCCTAGTTTTTTCACTGCCTCCATTCTTGTGGCCCAGCAGTAAATTCTCTAGAGTGGCAGGAATAATCCTTTTAAAAATTAAAGTTAATTATGTCACCCTCTTGCTCAAAATATTTTAATGACTTCCCATTGTTCTAATATAAAATCTAGTGTCCTTACCTTGGTTTGGCAGAAAAAATACTAAGATAGTTTTCATGATACCCAACTCTGTTGTACTTACATAATTCCCTCCCCTTAAAAGTGGTAGGATCCATGAATATCATATGATGGGCTGTCACTCTTTTGATTGCTATGTTATATTGAAAAGGTGACAAGATTTACCAAACATAATTAGAATCCCATAGAAGTGGATTTTGAATTAATCAAAGGGAAATTACCCTAGGGTGCCTGATTAATCAGATGAAATCCATTAGAAGACAGACCAAATGCTTCCTGGAGATAGATTTTTGTGCTGGCCTTTTTGTAAATTGGTTATTAAGAAAAGCAGCCTGGAAAAGGCCTGAGGGCAACTTCTAGGAGCTAAGAGCTAACAAGAAAATGCACCTTCAGGGAAATGAATTTTGCCAGTAATTTGAATGAACTTGGAATTGGACACTACACCAATCAAGCCTCCAGATGAGAATGCAGCCCAGCCAACACCTTCATCGCAGCCTCACGAGATCCTGAGCTGAGGACTCAGTTAAGCTGTGCCTAGACTTATCATGCATGGATATTGTGAGATGATAAATCCGTGTCATTTTAAGCCACTAAGTTTGAGATAGTTTGTAACATAAAACTATTAACATGATACACTTGGCCTGCGTATGCCCCCCAATCCTATCCACATTATCAGTCTCCACTACTCAGTATGCTTCAACCACACAGACTTTCCTGTCCATGCATGAACAAACCAACATGATTCCACCTCAGGTACTTGGCAGTAGCTCCTCCCTATGCCTCACCCCCTTAGGGAAGTTCTTCTCGACCACCTTATCTAAAATGATGCTTCAACCACTCTCCCTCTTCTTTGACTTTACTTTTCTTCCTAGCTTTTCTTGCTACTGAATATTAAACATTAATTTCTCTGTTGAATTTCTGTATTCACACACCAGAATGTAAGCCCCATGAGGATAGGAACTTTGTCTCTTTATATCCAAATTTTATCTTAGAGCAAGCCTAGAACCAGGCCTAGAACAGTGGCTGGTGCAGAGAAGGCACTCAAAAATAATGGTTGAATGAATAAATTTTATAGGCCAAGCAATTTATCCAAAGTCAATTATCAGTGCACAGTAGGGTAGTATGTGGTAGTGATTTGAACAATGATCTCTCTGACTTGAAAACCTACAACAATAAAATTCAGGAGCTCAAGAAATAAAGCGAGGTCTTATACTTATTGCAGCCCTATTCACAATAGCCAGGGTTGGGAATCAACCTAAATGTCTATTGATGGATGAATGAATAAGGAAAACGTGGTACATATACACAATAGAATATTATTCAGCCATAAATAAATAAAATCCTGTCATTTGCAACCTTATATATAATGTTTCTTGATCATTCCAACATCAAAATGCTCATGCATTTCCTAGATTTATCATTTTGATTTGACATTCATTTGAAAATATATTAATTTAGCTGTGAGAGTCTTTAAATATCATCTTCTCTTATTTTAAATTCTTTACAAATGAAGAAATGAAAATCTAGAAATATTTAGTTTCTTGCCCAATATTATATTGTTGGATAGAGGAATCATGGAAATTAGAGAGATGTCTATCTTAAAAACAATCTCTGCTAAAAAACAAACTAATCACAAAAAATTAGTATTTTTCCTCACTGGTACAATTATAGCAGATTCATGTAAATTGGCCCTAAAGTGAAGAAGTTGGGGAGTGAGGAGAAGGAGTCTTCAAGGTGATTGAATCATACTCTCCAGATCGTGTGGTTTTACTTTGCCTTTTTGGGATAACTTAAAAGCAAAATAATACTCAACCTCCTTTTTCAGAAAAAAAAAAGAATTTTATCATATCTAATAAAATACAACTGCAAATCAAAGTAATATTTATTTGCAACATTGAATAAAATATTTCCTCCAGTTGAGAGAATTGCAGGCAGATTCTGTTCCAAATTTTCTTTGCTATGAAAAAGATGAAGGCTCCATGCCCCATGCAGCTCCCTGGAAACAGAGCCCACTCAACAGAAATCCAGAACTTGCCAAATGAAGCATGGCACCTTTGTTTAAGCCCCAAGCTGTAATTTAAAAAACAAAAACAATCAAACAAAAAACCTCTGTCTCTGCATGGCTGCTTTGCAGAACGCCTGAAGATTTGTCAGCACCATGGACAGCACCCTGGTAGACTGAAGGGTGGGTGGTTTTTGGGGTTGATTGTCCTGACCTTGGCAATGTCGTCAGAGTAGAAAAATAATAACTGAATCACGACCATACAGAACAGATGGTCTTTTTTTTTTTTTAATGACCAGGAGACGTTATAAAGTAAATGCCAAGACCCTCGAGAATACCATAATTCGAATGTGTCCCCCAAAAAGCATGTGTTGGAAATAATTCCTAAGGAAACAGTGTTGGAGGGTTGGGCCTAATGGGAGGTGTTTAGGTCATGAGGGTTCCACCCTGGTCAATGGATTAATGTTGATTATAGAAGGGCTTGAAGCTACAAGCTCAACCTCTCGTGCTTGTTCTCTCTCACTCTCTTTTTCTTTCTGGCATATGCTCTCTTACCCATCTGCCTGCCTCCATGTGATGATGCAGCAAGAAGGCTGTCACCAGAAGTGGCCCTTCCACCTTGGACTTCCCAGTCTCCAGAACTATGAACCAAATACATTCCTGTTCATTGTAAATTACTCAGTCTCAGGCACAAAACCGGGAGTGTCTCAGGGTCTGCCAGATGTGGTGACCCCACCTAATGATTAATTTTATTCAGAGCCGGCATTCAGCAAGTGTTTGTTAGATGGACTAAATTCATCAATTAAAAGCCTTTAAGAATTCAAAATATATTTTTTTTCTGAAAGATGGTGTGTTTCAATGCTTCATTATAATTGTGAAATCATATCAAAAACAGGTCCCAAAGATTTTCTCATAAAATCTAGTTAATCTACTATATTGCTTCTATAAGTATAATGTTCACTCAATATTGATAGTTAAATAGATATATGACAAAAGGAATTTTGACATAAATGTTTCATCATGATTATGGTATTTTCCTCCATCCAGTTTGAAAAAAATTCAATGAAGTAATCCATTTTTTCCTGTCAATGTAAATTTTCTAAAGCTCATTAATATTGATTATGTTTCCATAATTTCCAATGCAAAATTTTGATAGAATTGTGATATTAATTATAGAAAGACATACTGTCTAATTTTCAGAATCCTTTCGTTGTTTCCCTGGTCTAGAGTAAAGGACTACCATATAGAAAAGTCCAAGTTTAAGCAACAGAAGCCTTCCCCAACTTGCGTACATGCTGTGGTGGTTAATTTTATGTGTTAACTTGGGCAGGCTATGATTCTCAGTTGCTTGGTCAAACACCAGCCTAGATATTACTGCGAAGGCGTTTTTTTTAGATGTGACTAAAATTTAAATCAGTAGTCTTTAAATAGAACAGATTACTCTTCACCATGTTGGTAAGCCTCATCCAATCAGTTGAAGGCCTTAAGAGAAAAGACTGAGGGCCCCCCAAGAGGAAGGAATTCTGCCTACCAGACTACCTTTAGACTTAAGACTGCAAAATCAGCTCTCGCTGGAATCTTCAGGATGTCAGGCTGCCCTGTGAATTTTGGACTTGACAGTCTCCACCATTGCATAAGCCAATTCTTTAAAATAAATCTATAACTTTGTATATATCCTATTAGCTCTGTTTTTCTGGGTATCCCTAATACAAACTCCAATTCTTACAACATAAAAATGAAAAGCAATTCTGCATTACTGCTTTTCTCTCTACTTCTTATGATTCTGAAAGTCTTACTGGTCACACTTCCAGCCCCTCTGACCATACGTGTGGCTGTGTGAGTTCGGTGAGATAATCAGGCTTTCTTCTGGGGGAATCTGAGTTTTGAGTTTCAGGACTGAAGTGGTGGAAACAGTCATTTTCCAACAGCAGCTACCTACAAAGACTGTCATTCTTTTAGATGGGCTTTTGGAAACTATTCTCTGTCTTGTCCTTCCTAAGGCTAGCTATTCAGTTTTTCTTTTTTCATTGTGTGAGATATTCAGGATTTCATATGAAATGAAATATTATTACTTTTACTTTTATTCCAGTTAGCCAGCAGTTAGCTTCTAGCTTCTATAGATTGCAAACAAAAAAGTTTATATGGAAATTGATATGAGGATGTTTGAAAGCCAGACCATCATAATCAGACTGTCCTAAATTTTCATCTCAGGGTCAGTAGGACGCTAAGCATTGTATTATTCTTCGATTGCTACATAACAAACTATCACAAACTTAGTGGCTTAATACAGCATCCACTTATTATATCACAGTGTCTGGATGTCATTTCTGTAGGTGCTGGTTAGCTGAGTCCTATTCTTAGAGTCTTACCAGGGTGAAATCAAGGGGGCTTCTGGGGCCTCAATTCCCAGCTAGGGCTCGGGGTCATCTTCCAAGCCCACTGGTTGTAGGCAGAATTCATTTCCTTGCAATTGTATGGTTGAGGTCTCTTCTGCTTTTCAAGCTGCCAGATGGAACTGACTCATTTCCTAGAGGCAGCTCTCAGGCCCTTGGTGTGTGGCCCTCATCCGTGGGCCCTCCCATAGTTCCAGATTCTCTATTTTTAGGAAATGGCCAGATTCAGACTCAGGGCTCACTGAGTAGGTCTAGCCCAGCCCGACATTCTTTCTTTTTATTAACTCAAAATCAGCTAATTGGTAACCTAATCACAGGAGTGATTCACCATCCACATCCACAGGTTCTTCCCACATGTAAGTGGGGGGGAACTGTGCACACCATAAGGGGCAGAAAGTGTTCATAGAACAGGGTAGGATTCTTAGGGCCCCCTTATGATTCTACCTACTACAAGCACATTTCTCTGGGTGTCTGCTTTTTTTGTGTGAAATGAGGAAAATAATTTTCACTTTCACTGGTGTTATATAAATATCAAGTAAAATAATGTATGTAAACTGATTAGTAAGACCTCAGTCCATAGTAGCGTTCAGCAAATAGAAAGTACTATTAATCAATGATGTTCATTGAATTGAATAAAATACTTATATTGTGTATTAAAATTTCCCTATTCTATTGAAAGTTCAAATGAGTTCTGGGAAAATAAATTTTAAAAAACCGTTTTATATATTACAAATTTTTGTGAAAATTTCCTCCTAATACATGAAAATTCCAGTTAGTCTGTAAATTGTGCTTCCTTCTATGATTAGATCACCATTATAGCATTTTTTTAAAGTGTACAAGTGTGATTTATTTCTTTACTCTCATTTCTTAACATGTTGACTGCTAGATTGTAATAGATCCTAATATAATAAAAAACAGTGAATTATTATAAAAATAATTTTTCTTCCTTAATACTTTTGTTTGGCTACAAATGTCATTCTCCTCTATGTGTTGAATTTATGATCAAAAATCTCCTAAAACTAAGTGTATTTTGCAACTTTTCTCAATACCTATTAACTTCTCTCCTGATTTTTTTCAAATTACACTGATTTTCCCCCATTCATTGTCATTTTCAAGACCAATATTATTTCAATCTGTTTTAGATTTCTGTTGCTAAGAAACAAAGTTGCCTCATTATGTAGGGTCCCCATATGTCAGCTTTGCTAATGAGTTAGAAATACGTTTTCTTAGGGAATTATTTTCTAGAGAATAACATTTTCTCCTTATGTTGGTCGACCATTGATATGATGACAGCATTTTTGTTATTGCCACTAAGCTACAGTACAGTGAGCCACAAATTTACCAGATGTTAGCTTTAGCAAAGAAAACCAATGACTTCACTGCTCCACTAAGACCCAACCATTTACACAAGATTTATATTTTAAAAATTTTCTACATAATGACTATTTTGATAGATTCTTTCATCGAAGAATTTAATCTAATTCAACACAAAGAAATGAAATAAGCCTCGCCTTTTCATCGAAGATGTGAATGTGATCCTAGAGGTATTCTCTTTCCTCTGGAAATGTTTATTCTTTTCAGGCAATACAAAGATTCTCTGATAATATAGAATTTACAATAAATAAACATTTTCCCCAGGGTCAGAGGGGTTTTCCATTCTACCCATGTTATTAGGTCGAGTGGAATTTGGCTGGAATGTGGAGAAGAACATCTGAAACTATTCCTGATTCCACGTCATACCTGTCAAGTCGCCTCACCTCTAGGAGTACCGGTTTCTTCCAAATGAAACTAACAACAGATTTCTCTGAAATGATATACTTGAAATCTCTTTGCAAATAGATGCCCCATGCAAATATAAACAATATAGGCATCATTATGACAGTCGCACTTGGGCTGGAGGAGGAAATAATTCCAAGATTACTCTTAGTTTTGTTTTCTAAAGAAAATAACAAAATACATGCCTTGATGGAAAGTAAGCCACCAGTGAGCTAAATGTTTGGAAACATACCTCTATAGCTCTGTTTGTCTGGCAGGCACTGCGTAATTAGAAGTGCATCTGCTAGGAGCTGTGAGATTTGTGCTTGTGAAATATGTTGTGTTGGGGTATCTATAGTTTCTGTAAAGGTTGATCACAAAGCCTCAATTCTGTCACTGGCATTTTATATTCTCTGGTGACTAAAGCTCCAAAATCTTCTAGTATTTCTTATTTTCCCAAGAATATGGAGCTGAGAACATGCAGCTTATACATCCCAGGTATTAGGAATCGCACAGGTATTAGGTAACCTAATGTGTTCATGTTTGCAAAGTACTGGAGCTTTGGCGATAAAAGGTAGTTTAAGGGCAATGCTTCATTGCCCTTGTGGCCTAAAAATAAGCAATATTAATTAATCTATTGAAATTTGCTTTAAGCAATGATTTCCCACATCCTTATTAAAGCCAGAAATTCTGTTTGAAAATGGCTTATTTAAAAGAACATTTTAGCGTGCATAAGAATTCATTGTGCATGACAGGTGACATTATATGTTTATTGAATAAAAGAGCAGCTAAATATAGATACCTGATTTGGAATTCAACAGAGAGAAGAAAAAATAGCAGTTTTATATGATTAAAAAAGTGAACACAGTCAGACTCTTAGTTTGTTTGAGTAGTGCTCCCCTCTGGAAGCCAGAGGGGAGCAGACATGTGAGACAAGGGAGAAAAGACACCCAGTGGGCAGGGGGGCACCTTGGGCTCAGTTCTGCTGGGGAATTCTGGGAGATGAAGGGACGAAGATGCTGGGGTACTTATCTACCAACTCGTATTATTTGCTGCTCCCAGGAACATGAACTCCTTGGCACTTCTAGACACTTCCGCATATAGGTTACATGGTCGCACAGGCTCCTGAGACCAGAGCAAGCAAGCCCTCAAGCACAGACTTGCAGGTACTTGCAGTAGGAAGCCCTGGAGGGTGAGGGCACAGCGTGTGCTGGGGGCTCTCAGCAGGGCACTGACAACATCGACACATCTGTTCATATTATCACCTAATGAAATTTGTCTGTAACTGGAGTATCCCTTTTTGTTGCTATTAATTAAATTAGAACGAAATTATTGAATTTTTTGATCAAGATTTCCATGTCTATTTTTCAAAACTTACTTCTATGACTTAGCAGCATTATTTATTAAATAAACATTTATTGAGTGTCTTTTGAAAAGACAGTATTGTTAATAAACCATTTAACATAAAAAAGAGGGAGGGATCACTGCATACAACTGCCTCTTTGCTTAACCACCTGTGGCTTAACTTGTTTTTTTAAGAGCTTGTTTTACAGAACTCAGCAGACAGACTCCACCTCTTATGATTGCGCAACAATAGTGAGTCTATCCTTTATCCCAAAGGCATCTATCCTCAGGACAGGCACTTCTTTCTCTCCTGGAGTGCTCTTTCCTCTCTTGGAAAGTAAAATAAACCTCTTGCTTCAAACCTATCCTAATCTGCGAGTTGAAAATTCTTTCTCATCCCACAGTACAAGTTCCCACCCTAACATCTTTTATATGAAAGTCATTCTGCCATTATTGGGGAGATAAAAATAAATAAGATAGTGTACCAGCTTTCAAGTGGGATATTACGCTTGTAAACGCATAGTTGCTAAAGGAGTATTGAAGGTTCCACATGACAGTTTGTGTCAGGCACTGTTGGAGATGTTATCCTTAATTTCCTTTAACCCTCTGGAAGGAAGATGTTTTTACCAAGTATTGCTATTTCAAATGCCACTTTATAAGAAGCTGTTAGCAGTGTCATCAACTGATCCATCTGTTGTAAGAAATAAAGCATTAAAATTAGTATCATATCTTAAAAATAGTGATTTTCAATATAATAATTTTAAGAAGTACTGTCAGTGCAAAAAAAATCTCGTAATTATTTCTTTATGTTATTGAGACATTATTCTGTTCTCCAGATTTACTGTATATATGCAATAATTGTCAATTTAGTAGACAACAGTGAGGCATATTTTAAAAGTTTGCAGGACTATATTTATTCTTTAGCAGATTCTTTTTTGGAGAGATTCAGTCTTAAAGTAAAACATTTTGTGCCTATGCCCAGGTTACTTTGCTTTCTTTTTTTGGAAAATGAGAAGATGATGTGTGTTTGCATTTAGACATGGGGATAGATATCCAAGGCCTGATTACTGCCTGGGTAATCACTGTGCACTATTAGAGACAAAGAAAATCAATGTGATCTGAGGAGTTTTGGCACTCATCTATATGCTAACTTCTGGTAAGATCTAAGGGGTAACTGCTTTGGCCACAAGCATGGCTTACACTAGTAACGGGGCAGTTAGGCACCAGCATCACCAAAGCCAGACAAGCCAGGAGACTTGTAAGAGCTGATACAGGAGGGTCTGAGACTAAAGACTGATACAGAAGAATCAAATGGGAGTCCAATAGGCTAACAAAGTCATTTTTATTTTAGACTTCCTCATTCCGTCAACAGAGAAGTAAAATGGAGTGCATTTTTTTGCTTTCGGATATATTGTCATTTTATCTCTCTTCTTTCTCTACTTAAGTATTTGCAATGTTCAAAAATGTTAGCAACAATCAAATTCCAGTTATGACAAGTAACAAATGTCATTTCCTACTCACTCAATCACTGAATTGTTACCTTTACTTCCCTAGCTAAAGGCTTAAAAAAGTAAGTTAGTCAACTAACCAATGCTAAGTTTAGATAACGCAAACACTGAGAAGAAATCCACCAATATCTGGACTGAATGAATTTTATGGTATATTTATGAATTTTCTGTTATTAAAAGGTGATCCCTGCAACAAATGGAATAAAAGGAAATAAAGAGATTGACTTGAGATCCAATGAGATGCCTTTTCATGACAAGTTTGAAATGTAACTGAATCAAACATTCATTTTTCATTTATTAAATTGTTTCCTTATACTTTCCAAAACTAAACTTTTTGAATATTTAAAAATATAAACTTTTTACTAAAACAATAGAATAATTTTTATGTCATACTGCATTTTATTTATGATTTTTCTGATGTATTGCCATGGCAACATTGTATTTTCTCATATAGTAACGTTTCCTCTGAGCAAAAAAATTATATCAAATTCTTCTTTCCTAAGCAATGGAAAAATCCTCTCTACTGCCTTGGGAAATGCTGAGAGAATTTAGAAACGAATACTATTCATCCATTTTCCATTTTTTTATAGAGATAAGATTTATAAGTGTGTAGAAAAGAATGAAGTGTTACTTTTAGAAAATTTATAGCAATTAGATAAACATGTTTCTATACATGATATATATTTACATACATTTTCATTAAATGTACCTTAAAGTTTTGTAACTTGAAGAGCAAGTCAAAGTTGAAAATCATATAGTTCATTCAGTTTTAAATACTCAGGTATGGTAAGTTATTTGCTTTTTTAATTGCAACATTTTAATTTACTTTAGACATTTAATTTAATTTAATAACATACTATGTGAAATAATCAACCTATTGTTACACATAAACTATATTTTTTACTTTTCATATCCACATAATTTTTAACATGAAGTTAATGGTAAGGAGGAGGAGGAGATCTTTATGTTTAGGATATAGGACAAAATAATCTCATACAAAATAGGCTTCAATATGCAGCCTGACATTATATTATCATATACTTCCTTCTGCTTCTGAGCGTGCATGAGAATTTTGACAAAAAATGATAAATGATAAAATATGAAGGATTCAGATCACTTCAAATGCTTGGTAATTATGTAAATAACTATAAATTTATTCATAAGTTTTGTTTAATGTCCAGGTCATTTTGTGCTGCGTGTTTCAAAGAGGAGCTGTATTATTTGAATGTTGCATGGGCATGGTGATTACGACAATGGCTGTTAAGGGTGAAGAGAGAGATGTTAGAACTCAAGATCTATATTTTAAGAAGCTGAACACTTAAAAAGGATAAAGAGAGGATAGATCTTGAGCTCTAATATCTCTCCCCTCACCCTTAAATTCTCAAAATATAAACAACCATTGTCATAATCACCATGACAAAAGTTTAAGTAGGTAGAGATTAAAAGTCTTGATGTTTTCATTAGTATTATGGTTTGCTAATGTATTAATAGCATATTAAAATCATATCTTAATTACTCATATTATCATATAAGCAGTAAGGGGTATTTCAGAAATAGCATTGACTGTTATTTCCACTTCTAAATATTCATCTCATTCCTGCTTTCCCCTTATTTCCTGCTGATTTACACAGCTGCCAACCAAAGGATTTTCAATGCCATATGAACGCTGAAATATGTTAAACTATTCAATCTGTTCTTTAATTTAATTAGATATAAACTCTAAGTACAATAGAATGATGAATTTAATTTTCTCCCTTCTGGAGTCTAAAAGAAAGCCTCGTCTTGGCATTCTGCAACATAGAAGTCACTGACATTCTACTTTGCAAACTATTGTATACTTTGGGGACAACCTGGCCTATATGTGAAGTGCACGTGTTGGATCAGCTCTCTGAATAAAATTTACAATTTTCTTGAACATCAGGAGGCACTGAGCATTCCTATTAGTAGCAATTGTGTATTATTTGGAATTTGAACACTGGCTAAATATTCCAGTTCATTGATCTTGCTTTTAGACATCTCTTCCAGCACCTCACCTTAACACACCAAAAATTGTATCACTCCCAGAATTTCAGTTTCAACCATCTCATTCTCAGACTACCAATTTCTGGGTTTTTATCTCATGAACTATACTAAGTTCCCCCAATCCCACCCACACTTACACAGTTTATTGTCTGTCAGGATGTTCTATATATTTACCCCATTACTTTTTCATTTCCTTTAGCCCTCTTAGGCAGCTAAGATTTTATGACTCTCATTCCCTCTGTTTTAATCACTAGGAAACTCCTACCTTTGTTAAACCCAACTCTAATGCTGTGTATGAATGCGTCTGGAGAGCATTGAGTAGACTCTCTTTAAATTGTAACACAAATATGAGCTCCTAGCCTGTCTAGCAATTTGGCACTTGCCTAGTCAGTTGACTTCCCCACTTGACAGAACATTATTTCATAACTTCACTTTCCTGAAATCTCCAACATTCATTTCCCCCTCCTCTACTGTTAAGTTATAGCCTTTTATCAATCAACAAAATTCAGAAATACTTTTGACACATTGTCTAGATATTGCTAGTTTGCTTTTCTTTTTCTTTCTTCCTTTTTTTGGAGACAGTCTCTCTCTGTTGACTTGGGTAGAGTGTAGTGGCGTCATAATAGCTCACTGCAACCTCAAACTCAATTTCAAATTTTTCAGCATATTATGGGGATACAGATGTTTAGGTTATGTATATTGCCTTTGCCCCACCTGAGTCAGAGCTTCAAGCATGTCCATCCCCCACACAGTGTGCACCACACCCACTAGGTGTGTATATACCTATACCCTTTTCCCCTTTCCCATCTGCCCAACACCCAATGAATGTTATTACTATATGTGCACTTAGTATTGATCAGTTAATACTAATTTGATGGTAAGTACATGTGGTGCTTGCTTTTCCATTCTTTTGATACTTCATTTAGTAGAATGGGTTCCAGCTCTATCCAGCATAATACAAGAGTTGCTATATCACCATTGTTTTTTGTGGCTGAGTAGAACTCCATGGTATACATATACCATATTGTATTAATCCACTAATGTATTGATAGGCACTTGGGTTGTTTCCACATCTTTGCAATTGTGAATTGTGCTGCTATAACATTTCGAGTGCAGATGTCTTTTTTTTCCTTTGTGTAGATGCACAGTAATGGGATTGCTGGATCAAATGGTGATGCTACTTGTAGCTCTTTGAGGTATCTCCATATTAGTTTCCACAGAGGTTGTAGTAGTTTGCAGTCCCACCAGCAGTGTATGAGTGTTCCTATCTCTCTGCATCCAGGCCAACATTTATTGTTTTGAGACTTTTTGATAAAGGCCATTCTCACTGGAGATAAGTGATATTTCATTATGGTTTTGATTTACATTTCCCTGATGATTAGAGTTGCTGAGCATTTTTTCATATGTTTCTTGGCAATTAGTCTATCTTCTTTTGAAAGCTTTTGTTCATGTCCTTTGCCCACTTTTTGATAGGGTTGTTTGGTTTTTTTCTTGCTGATTTTCCTGAGTTGTATATAGATTCTAGCTATCAGCCCTTTATCGGATGTGTAACATGTGAATATTTTCTCCCATTCTGTAGGTTGCCTATTCATTCTTGTGATAGTTTCCTTGGCTGTGCAGGAGATTTTAATTTGATCAGGTCCCATTTATTTATTTTTGTTGTTGCTGTGATTGCCATTGGGGTCTTCTTCATAAATTTTTTGCCTAGGCCAATGTCTAGAAGAGTTTTCCAACATTTTCTTCTAGAATTCTTATAGTTTCATGCCTTAGGTTTAAGTCTGTTATCCACCGTGAGTTGATTTTTGTGAGAGGTGAAAGGTGTGGATCCTGTTTCAGTCTTCTACATGTGGCTATCCAGTTTTCCCAGCACCATTTATT
>CAUYRT010026251.1:0-199111 GCA_963574885.1 Lepilemur ruficaudatus | reverse complement strand
ACGAGGCCTTGCAATCACTCAGCAAACGCCTGGGCCTCGCTGCCCGGCCTCTGCCTGCCTGTGCTCTTGGATGGTCCCGGGCAGTCTCTTTTACAATTCATGGGGATTTTTGTAACTGTAAAAAGCATCTCAAGCTATCCACGCTCATTGCAGAAACACTGGAAATGCAGGTAAGGGACAAAAAAAGAAAAGAAAAGAAAGCCATCTCTAATCCTACTGCCCAGAAATAATCTCATGACAGGTTTGGCAGAGAGCTTTCCAGACCTCCCTAGGTACTTTGTAAACTCAAAGGTGTATTTTTACCAAACAGGCTGTGCATGCTCCCATAGCCTTTCACTCTCTAACACTGTCTGAACATCTGTCCGTGTCCACATCGGGACATGCGCCCCAGGAACCGAATCGCGCTCACCTGTCGCAGGACGACGTACCGTCACCCCCAGCCATCCTTCTACTGTGGAAAATCGGCTCGTGTCCCGTTTTTACTTTTATAAACAACACTGCAGTACACGAGCTGTGTTTGTGGATGTTTGTGGGTTTACCAGTCACACACAGCATCTTTGGAGGTTGGGGACGGTGCCTGGAGCTGCTCAGAATGGAGGTGGGTGGGGCTGCAAGGGGCTCCTCACACCACAGTCGGCTCCCAGGGCTGGGACAGAGCTGGCCCCAGGGCTTCCACATATGGCTGTGCAGGCTGTGCACTGCATTCCTCCAGGGGGCATCGTCCGCTGAAACATCACGTCAGTGGTGTTGCTGGGATCGTGCACAGTAGTGGCCCTGCTGGGTGGAGAGAGGACCCCACCTCTCGTGGGGTGGGGAGAGGACCCCTCCCTAGGTGGGGAGAGGACCTTGCTGGGTGGGGGAGAGGACCCCCCCTCAGGTGGGGAGAGGACCTTGAGTGTCCCGTGGCCCCTGCTGCTGGGACTCTGAGCTTGACAGCAGCATGGGCTGACCACACTTCCGCCCGGCTCAGCCTGTTCTTTCTCTGTTCTCATATTCCTTTCTCCCGGGGTATTGACGTGGATCTGGCTGTTGTTGGCCTTGGGTGAGGGTGAGACACTCTCTGGCTAGGCTGAGTTGCTGGTAACTTCCTTCCCCACAAGGGCCTTTGCTGCACCCTCTGTCCTGGACACGTTCCTCCATTTTTGCTTCTTGTCAATTTTCACGTCATCTTTCAAGATCCAGGCCACAGTCCCTGGAAGCCTGTGTGGCCCTCCCAGGGGGGACCAGGACACCTGGGAGCTCTGATGGCTGAGCCTTGGGGACTCAGGGTCCTTTGCACCTTCCCTGCTAGAGCATGAGCTCATCGAGGTCCTGGGCCTCCCCTGCTCAAGTCGCAGGACACGCAAGGGGCCGCTGGGACGTGTTTGCTGAGTGAACAAATGACAGTCACAGAGTCCATGCCAACATCATTGTGTTTTATTCTTGCAGGCCTGTGGTCTGTGAGGTAACAGGCAGGGGGTACAGCAGTGGGGCTTGTAGCAGTCTGCCGCGCACCTCGTGGGTGGGGCCTCGAGGGCTCCCATGGCAACCCAGGCAGTGCGGACCCCGGTCCCTGGTTCTGCTCCGGAGGCTGCAGAGGCCCGACCTGCGCACTCTCGGCAGCTGAGCTGACTCAGCCGGGGGCCGGTGCATCCTCCCGCAGCCTGCACGGATGTTCCAGGAGCCCCTGCATCCCAGCACCGCCCGCTCCTTCCACTGGGGACAGCAGCACGTCAGTGATGGCAACGGTGACGACAAGGACGGCGATGAGAAGTCGGATGAGCGTGAGCCTGCTCGCCATGCAGGAACAGTGGGAGCTCAGGCTGCTCCCAGCCCGCGGGGCCGCCTGCTGCGGGCCCGGGACCCGGAGCATCCAGCCCTGCCCTGCCCTGCCCTGCGCAGCCATGGCCCTCAGACCGGGCCCAGCCAGCCGGGTTCTGTCACTGCTCCTTGTTCCCTTCCCAGCCTGCTCCTGCCACTTGGGTTTGGCTCTGGCTCCAACTCAGGTCAAACGAGGGAGGCTCCCACGCCCCTGAGGTGGGCTGTGCGTGGGAGCTGCTCGCCCTGGGCTCAGGCCTGTCCTGCACCCCCCCAGTGCTCCCGCCCCATGTGTGCTCCGCCCCAGGGCCTGTCCTACCCGCTGCCTGTGAAGGTCCTGGCGTGTGATGGATGGCTGGTGGCGCACTGCACCTGCCCCGGCAGGCCACGCTAGCCGGAGGGGGTTGGGGGGGAACAGCTGAACTTCTCCCGCCTCCTCCCTGCCGAAGGCCACCTGAGGTCTGCGGTATGGAACTGGTGGAGTGGTGCTGGGACTTGCCGGTGGGGAGAAAGGTCGGGTGGACCCGGCAGGGGCCACTTGCTGTCAACCATCCTGTGGCCTCCTCATCAGTGCTGGGGTCCTAACTGTGCTCCCTGCCTTCCTCGTCTGAGCCGCAGCCCAGGAGCCTGCCCACTTGCGTTCTGGCTGCTTCTCTGTGTGACCCCCCGCCCCCCACTGGCTGGGCGGCCTTTCCGTGTTGAACTGAGGCACCGGCTGCGCTGTGCATTGAGAAGCTCTGCTCCGGCTGGGGATTGGAACTGGGCACACACGCCTGACACGCCACCCACGGCCACACACGCACACACACACGCACGCAATGTACACACACCCAACCACAACTCTGCATGGTCACACACACATGCACGTCCATGCACACGTATGCATGCCCCCCCATGGACATGAATGCACCCTCACACATGCACACGTATGCACACGTATGCAGACATTCACAGCACACACGTGCCCCCATGCACATACATGCACACACAGCATGAAGCCGGAGCGGCCCCTCAGGACACTGTCAGCACTCTGCCTTGGGAGCCCTCTTTCCACCTCTGCAGGCTGCAGCCCAAGGGCCCTTCCAGAAAGTGAAGTCATCCTGACCCCATTTCCCATTTCCTGGGCTTCTCGGAGCCAGGAGGCCGGAGACGCTTCGGTTAATGTTTCACCATTTTTAATTAAACATGAGCACATGGAGGGACCGGGGAGTCTGGCTCTTTAGAATATGAATTATGGAAACCCTCCCTTCCAGATGTTCCCCTCTCTGCTGCTGGCCCCGCGGGCTCCAGTTTGTTGTTGGTTTGTTATTTCTAATTTTTTTTCAGTCGTAAACAATATTTCCTCCCTTCCGTTAAGAGGCTGGTCAGTTAAATTTAAACTAAATTCGAGATCTCAACCGTCCTCCAGTGTCAAGCACTGCGTCAAATTTTGGTGTATTTGCCCTTCAGGGTCTCTCAAGTCCAGCGAGGAGTTTTAGGAGGATGCGTCGGTTCTCGTCACCTCTCCATGAAGCGTCATTTATTTATTAAGCGCCTGGTTCTCTGCCACTGCTGCGGGGGTGGGCCTGGAGAACGGCTCGGGTCCCTTGGCCATTGCAGTCCAGCAGGGGACAGAAATCAAGGCAGCAACGGCACAGGCATCCAGGGGGCTGCAGGGTGTAGCCCCGTAAAGGGAAAGTACAGCCACGGACTGTGTTGTTTATTCCGCCGTGTTGACGCGCTTCCCTCCCCAGCGTCCCGCACGGCGCGGGCTGCGCGGAGCGCGCTGCGTGGGAATGCGCACGCTCTCCCGACAGACGGCGGCTCCGCGAGGCCCGGCGCCGGCTCGGGACCCTGCGTCCCCTCGTCCTCCGTCAGTGCTGCTACCGGCCTTGGCTGGAGGGGTGGCCAGGCACGCGGGCAGCGAGAGGTGGGTGGTGACCACAGGCTGCCCTGTGCCCTGCACCAGCACCAGGGCACGAGCTCCCGGGATTTCTCCTGCAACTGAGGAGTTTGTTTCCCCGTTAGCTCTGGGGAAAGGTTGCGAGGAAAAGTCCTGGCTACACAAAGAACTGTAGTAACTCGCAGGAAGGAAGGAAGCGTCTGAAGCAAACACGTCGAGTTGCTGACGCAATCACTCGTTCACTCATTCATTCATTTATCCCAACCTTCACCGAACTCTGTGACCCAGTGCACGTGGTGGGGAGAACAGACAGGTGCGGCCACGCTCACATCCGGCCTTCCCCATTGGCTGCTGCTCCTTTCCCTGAGCCTGGGTCCTCGGGCAGCCTCGTCAACGTGGGACTCCAGGCAGCCGGACTGCGTGAGGCCTCTCTTTACAGTCCTGCCGGCTCTGCGGGTGACACTGGCTCTGTTGTGGGTCACTCTGACAAGGGCAGACGGTCCTGGACGCCGACGACCACAGCGCAGCTCGGGAGGGGCTGCGCGAGGCGTGGCCGGGGCAGGCACCCGGAGGAGGAGCTGTGGGTTCCCTCACTACTCAGTGAGCATCCTCTCTGGGACTTCTCTGGATGCTGGGGACACAAGGGGACAAGGCAGGCCTGGTTCTTGTTCTCATCCCATTGCCAACCTTGCATTTTCATCACAATTACCCCGGTTGATTTTAGATATTCGGAGCTTCCAGAGGAGCTTTAACAGACGCAGGAGGGTGACTGGCACCTGGTGAGTCAGACCTCCAGGCTCAGACACGTCCTCCACCTGCGCAGAAAGAACCCCAGGGCGTGGGGGGAGGACCCTGACTCTACGGCCAGCAAGTGCCAGTGCCCGGCTCTGGGTGGGTAGACGGGGCCCACAGCAATCTCACTGGTGCCAGTTGTTTGCCTGCAGAGCTGTGACCATGTGAGAGCTATTTCCCTCTAGGAAACTTAAATTGCAGCCAGGTGCCCGCCCAGGTATTTACATATTTCATTGAAATGATTGATCTTTGGCTGCTTTATGATTGCATCCGTGTTAATGATGCCCTGTCAGGGCGGAATTGCTGAGCCAGGATCCAGCCTGGGGACATTTGCATGCCGGTCAGCGGTGCTGTCAGCCTCATTCACGGGGCCTTCTCTGTCATCCTCTGTGCCTGGGGTGTGGATCCTGATGGGAACCATCCATCCATAATCCATGCAATCATCTATGCATTCGTCTGTCCATCCAATCATCTGTCTATCCATCTATCCACCCATCCATCCATCCAGCCAACAAACCACCCAATCAATCATCCAGTCACCCATCCATCCAGTCGTCCATCCACCCATGTGATATGTACATGCATCTATTTATCCCTCTGTTTATCGATCCATACACCCCTCTGCCCATCCATCCATCCAACCAACCAATCATCCATCCATCCATCCATCCAGCCAACCACCCATCTATATTTTTAAGCAGTCAGCCAAGTTATGCCATCTCTCCGTCCTTAATATTTTCATTTGTGAAAAAGCAATGAAGTTACCCCCGTCATGAAATTGCTGTGAATATTACTGTAAATGGTGTGGTGGGTATAAAGGACTAGGAAGAGTGCCTGGCCATGGCCGTGGGCAGAGTGGCCTGGGTTGCTATTTTTGGAGGTGTCCCCACATGGTGGGCATTCTGGCACGGTAGACCTGGGTTTGTCCTGGCTCTGGCTCCTGGTTGAGAAGCTCTTCATCCTCTGTGAGACTCAGTTTCTCCATCTGGAAAGAGGGCTAGTAACACCTCTTCAAGACTTGATGAGGAATGGAATGAGGTAATGCACTGAAGGCGCCCAGCCCCACGCTGTGTCCACCGGGTGTGGCCTCTGCCATCATCCTCATCGTCTGCCCAGCAGACATTTGTTGAGTGCTGTTGCGGGTTGACTTGTGTCCCCCTAAAAATTTCACAGTGGTGCCTGAGACGTCACCTGGGTGGCGGTGTCAGAATTTCCACTGTTGGAGAAGTGTGAAAACAGTGGTCTCCCAGAGGCCCCTAGAGCAAATGGCCTTTGCAGAATTTGTTGTTGACCACACCTGCATCGGGCCTGAGCTGATGGTGGCCATGGGCCAGCACCTGTGCGGGGTATTCTTTGTGGGGTGTCTCCTGGGCTCCTCTCAGCAGGACTGTGGCATGGATGCTAGAATTGCCCTCATCTCCGTGCAGGACTTGGAGCTGGGACTCTGTCTTGAAGACGGTGGGGACCTGTGGAAGGACCCTACACCAGGGACATGCTCAGGTTTGCCTTTTAGAAGCTTCTTGCTAGAGGTAGCCTGGAGCCTGCGCACAGATCCGGAGACCTGGAGGCCTCCTGCCACTCTCCAGCGTGGAGACGAGGGAGTCCTCAACCAGGGTGTCTGCTGGTGGGTCGTGGGGCGGCTGAGACCTCAGAGGACAGAATGGGGACTTATGAGCTGTTGTGTTTAGGAGGCAGTTTCTTTTTTTGGCAACAGGGTCTCACTCTGTCACCTGGGCTCAAGTGCCCTGCACTCTAGTGCAGTGGCATCATCACAGCTCACTGTAGACTCACACTCCCAGGCTCAAGTGATCCTCCTGCTCAGCCTCCCAAGTAGCTGGGACTACAGGCTCGAGCCACTACGCCCGGCTAATTTTTCTATTTTTAGTAGAGACAGGGTCTCACTCTTGCTAAGGCTCATCTCGAACTTCTGGCCTCAAGTGATCCTCCTTCCTCAGCCTCCCAGAGTGCTGGGATTACAGGCGTGAGCCACCGCGCCCGGCCCCAGGAAGCAGTTCCATCCACACTGAGGCTGTGCTGTCCTGCAGAGTCACAGGCGCCTCCTGAGGCAGAGTGTGCTGGCCGGCGCAGGTCACTGGGACCTCAAGTTTGTTCCAGTAGCACCAGGTGAACTCTGAGTCCCCCAGACCCGAGGTCCACCAGTCTGTCCTCATCAGAGCTCCATGCCTGGAGAGGGCCGCCACCTGCATACCACGTCCAGCCGCGTCCCTCTTCCTGGGCATGTCCTGCGTTCCCTTGCAGTTAGGGCAGGACTGGGAACTGGTTCTGTCCATCAGGCGGCAGAGGCGATGGACACCACGCATGAACCACCCTGCTGCCTCCCTTCCCTGCCACAGCAGCCTCGGAGGCCTGTGCTGGAGGTTGAGCCTCAAGTGGACACAGGCTGGTGTCTGCGTCACAGCTCGGGAGGGGCTGCCCTGGAGAGCCCGGGACAGCTGCTGCCGGAAGGAAGCGCACCGTCAGGCAGAAGCCACGGAGGTTTCCGGTTACCTGTCACTCCAGCAGAGCCCTCCTGGCTGACATGGTGGTGTTGGTCCAGCTCCCCAAGACCTGGGGCCAGCCTGGGAAATGGCTAGAAGGAAGCCCTCAGCTCAGAATCTCAGACAGGGCTTGGGACCTAACACTGCCATGTGTGCGGCCAGCCAGTTCCCGGCCTGAGCCTGTGTCCTCATCTGCAGGGTGGCCCTGAAGCCTGTCACCCTGAGCATAGAGTCAAATCGTGGATGGGCAGGTGACTGGGGAAGGGAGTGGCCCAAGTGGAGAGAAAGCAGGGCCTGGGTGAGGCCCCAAGTCCTCTTGCACCCCCTTCACCTGTCCCCTGCTGAGAGACCCTCTGCTCCTGGTCCCTGCCCCAGACCTGGCTGCAGACCCAGGACACTCGAGGGACCGGCTGAGGCGCGGCGGGTCAGCACCAATGAGGCAGGGGACTGCGTGTGGTGACCAGAGCAGGGCAGGAGAGGCAAAGATAACTACCCAGAAAGGCCCGGCCCTCCCGCCCCACTGCCAGCCTCCGCCAGAGTCCTGTGACCGGGCCCCTCTGCCGGGAGGAGGCCTTGTGTCTCCCATGTGTGACGGGAAGTCCACCCCACCCCTGCAGGGACACACTGTGGCTTCCAAGGCACCTCCCCATCTGGGAGTTCATTTCAGCCCCTCCCAAGCTGGGAGAGACAGGTAGGTAGGGGGTTGTCTCTTCACCCGACACGGGGGAAACTGAGACCTGAGAAGGGAAGTAACCTTCCCAAGGTCGAGAGTGGGTCACTGGAACCCACGTTCATTCCCTGGGGGCCCTGTGCTGTTCGCGGGGCTCCGTGGCTCCGGGAAACAGGACAGTGGTTTTCATCTGTGACATGAGAGACGGGGTCTCGGTGTGACCCCAGGTGTCAGTGAGAAGGTTCAGGGCCAGGCGCCGGGGCTGCCCGGACCCAGCAGCTCCTGGTGGTCTTCGTGGCACTTTCCCCCTCGAATCTGCCGCTGGCCCCTCACTGCCGCTGGAGAATCCCCCAGAACAGCGCCTCCGAGCAGGGCTGCCCGGCAGGCTCCCAAACCCTGGCTTGCGCTCTGTGTGTTAGAAACGGATCTTTTCCCCTATGCATTAAAAACATGAGCAACTGGCTCAAAATAATAATGGGCGAAGCCTGCGCACCAAGGGCCTTGTTATCAGTGGGGGCGGCAGGATTGAAAGTGTTGTCGGCAAGCAAACCTACCACCTTCATTACGGATAATTTATTCCGGATTAGAGCAGAGGAGCCGTTTATGTGGTCTGAAGGCGCGCACACACAGAGGCGTGCGCTTGCCGTGCTCACATAACCAGATATTTATATTTCCTCCCCTGCTCAGGAACAAGTGATAAATTATTCAGAAGGATGACGCCGGAAGCCCCGTTGGCAGGCGCGCTGACCAGCTGGGGGTGCAGGCGGGGAGGAGGGCTGCTGGGGGACAGGAGGGCCGGGTGCCGGGTCCTGCGGGCTGGTGCGGAGACGCGGCCTGGGGCGCCGTCCCCGCAGGGCTGAACCTCGCTGCAAGCCTCAGCCGTCCGCGCTCTGGGCGCTTCCATTAGCTGAAACAAACAGCCGTGATTTGGGCTTCTCCGGGCAGTTAGGCGGGAAGTGGAGCCTGCAGGGAGGTTTGGCACTGTCTGAGCCTCAGGGGACTCCCGGGGCTCAGAGGCGGAGGCCGAGGAAGACAGCGGCTCTGGCCAGGAGCCTCCACCTCTTGGTGGCAGCACAGTGTCTGCAAAGCCGTCTGCCTGGGCTTGCACCCCGGCCCGGCACCGGCATCTGTCTATCTCGGGGAGTTGCCGGGGCCTCTCTGTGCCTCGGTTTCCATCTGCAAAGTAAGGGTGACAGCGATGTCCCCCGCCCCCAGGGCTGTGTGCAGATTGGAAACAGGAGAGGAGTGGAGCGCTCGGCCCAGGACCGGCGCCGAGTCAGCGCAGTCTTGTGTTTTGCTTACACCGGCGCTCTCCACGCTTCCCAAGGAGAAACTGAGTCTCTGGATCAGCGCCCATGGCCAAGGCAAGGCCGTGGGCCGGAGGCTCCTCTCCTGCCTGTCCCTTGCCGTTTCTGCCACACTCCGGCAGCTCCCTTGCGGCCCCGTTCCCCAGGTTGAGCCCCCAGCTGCTGCCTGCTCTCTCCTCTCGGGGCTGTGTGATCAGGGGCTCAGCTGGGCCTGTGCCCCCAGCTCACCTGCAGCACCTGTCATCTGTGCCTGGGTTAGCGCTTGTCTGCCACGTGGGAACAGTCACTGCTTGGCTCTCTGAGGCTGAAGGTGTCCCAGGTGTGGCCACAAAGCCTGGGCTCCCCAGCAGGGCCCTGTGCCCAGGGGCCGTTGTCAGCTGCACTGGGAGCCCCACGTGAGGTCGGCCACCTGGTGTGTGCACCTGTGTATCTGTGTGTGCTTTGTGACTTTGTTCCTACAGCAGAGCTGCCCGTGTGCCATGGAGTGTGGGGACACAGAGCCTCCCGAATGGCTGGTGATAATGCCCAGCTCCAAGGAGCACAGAAGACCTGGCCACCACGTCTGGCCTCTCGCCCACCCTCCTTCCCATGTCTGCCCCTCCAGCCCCTTCCTGTCTCACTCCGAGGCCAGCAGCCCGAGAGCCGGCACCAGCAGTGAGCACCGGCCTCGGGCAGGGGCGGGGAATGCTCCTGCTTCAGGGCCAGAGAACTTTCCGGTGGATGCCAGCACGAGGCCGAGCCATGGGGAAAGGCCACTCTCCTCCCTTTGCCGGGTCCCTGGGAGGAAGGCAGGGCCGTCCACGACCGTGGGCCTCAGCCCTGCAGGGCTGTAGACATTTACTCAGTAATTTTCACACTAGGATTGCACACTCTACAACAAAGCATTAAACTAGTCAAAATACAACCTTTTTATGGGTAGCAGATTGAAAAATCCATCAGCATGTACCCATCTATCACCAGCACTGACAGAAACCACTGGAAAGAGAAAAACAGACATAAATAAGTTTTGTCCGACGGGGGCATGTTGGCAACTGCTGAGAGCTCCCTGGGGGCCCAGGACACATCTCTGAGCTGAGTCTGCTGACGGCATCCGGTGCCCAGGACAGGAGGGGCCAGCGGCGGGTGGGTGGGGGCTGGGCCAGTTTTGCTCCGCAAGTACCGGGCCTGGAGCCTCCTTCCTCCAGGGGGACCCCCCCGACACCCCGCCCCAGGCAGGGGACAGAAGCAAGTGGGTAATGGACGTGGGCGTCGAAGCCACTGTCTGGTCCTGTTGGCTGCACACACTCTGCGTTCCGACCAGGTCCCAGTACCGCCTGGCAAGTGTTGCTTCAGAACGTTCCCGTGCTGTGTCGGTCGGTAGACGCTGCGACCGCTCCCACGTGGCATGTGGTGCTGCGGCTGCCCTTGGCTCAGGGACAGAGACCCGACTCCCGGACACATCCTCAGCCCTGGTGGTCTGGGCACCCCTTTCCCAGCCCTGCCACTCTGCACCCTGCTGTCCCCCTTGGGCACCGTGGAATTGCCTGCTCTCTTTGGGCTCAAGGTGTGCACTGCCACAGTCCCTCTGCCTAGAACACGGGTCCCTCCCCCTCTCCCCCTGCCCCTCCCCTCCTCTCCGCACACGTAAGGCCTGTGCACCTTCCAGGTCTTGGATTTGGTGCCCGGAGTTCCTGCTGGGAAGCCCCCTGCTCTATGCCTCTCACCTTCCTGCCTGGTTGCCTGTGGCCGTCCCCTCCCTGGACCTGGGCATCCCTGAGGGGCCGGCTGCAGCTGGTGTGTGGTTGGGGCGAGGCTGAGCAGACTGCCCTGCATGAAGCTGGCGAGCGCCCACGCTGCGCGAGTGCAGGTGGGGGAGAGGCAGCCGGGGTGATGTCGGGAGAGGCCTCTCGGGAGGCAGACTTGGGGAAGGCACAGAGCACTAGCAGCCCCGGTGCCAGACTGGGGGCCGTCCCCGTGGCTGGGGAGCCTGCAGGGCTGGGGTGGTGAGTCAGGGCTGGGAGCCCTTCCTGGTGGGGATCCAGGCCAGGCCTCACCTGGTTACCTTTGTGGTCAATGTCACCGTGGGCTCTCCTCGTGTCACAGTGGTGCAGGCTGACTGCTCCTCGATGCCCCTGCAATGCGGGCCTGAGCAAGGCTTGGGGGAGGCTGGAGTGGGCTCGGCCTTACCTGGGCACCTTGTTAACACAGGTATCCCAGCACCCCCTGTGCTGCCTATCACTTGCTCCTCAGGGGCACGGTCCCCGGGGAGGTGCAGAGGCAGGTGCTCAGCCCATTTGGGGACAGCCCATTCCCTGGCACGTGGTGGCGCTGACTCCCAGGGGTGCTGGTGCAGCCCCCTGCATACCCTCTGCTCCCGTCCACCTTCTCCCTGAGATTCCAGGGTCCCCAGGAACTGCTGGCACCAGGTGTGGGTCCTGATGGGGCCTCTGGTGGGCATCTTGGTTTGGGGATCCTGATCCCCTTCTCACACCGTGCTGCCTGTTGCCCCCTCGGCAGCCGGGGCACGGCCAGGAGACCCAGCCCCGTCCACTAGGCCCTGGAGGAGGGGAGGTGACCTACTTACCTTTGAAGAAATAAATTCGGAGCTGGTTTGCGCCTTCATTCACACTTTCCTGCATTATTTCTGCATCGAGTTGCTCACAGAATTCTACGACGCCAAAATAACAGTAACAACTATGAGAGGAACGGTAAAGGTTTTTTCCGTAACAGCTTTATGGATGTACAATTTGCATACCGTACAATTTATACTTCAAAGTGTACAATTCAATGGTTTTTAGCGTATTCAGAATTGCGTGACCATTGTCATGATCGATTTTAGAACATTTTTATTACCCCAAAAAGAAACCCACACCCTTTAGCTGTGACTATCTAATTCCCCCCAGCCCCATCCCTAAGCTACTGTCTTGCCTCCGCGGATTTGCCTGTTCCCGACACTTCCTAGAGACGGGATTGTGTAATACGTGGCCGTTGGTGCCTGTCTTCCTTCACGCAGCGTGGCTTCAAGGTCTGTCCACCCTGTAGCCGGAGTCAGTGGAGGCTGAGTAACGTCCCGTGGTGTGGCCGGACCGTCTCTGGCCCACCCAGCTGCCCGGCGATGGCCACTTGGGTTGAGTCCACCTTTTGGTTATTGCGAGTAACGTGGCCGTGAAGTTGGGTGTGTAATTTCTGTGCAGACGTGTTTTCATCTCTCATGGTCTGCACCTAGGAGTGGGATTGTGGGGTCAGATGGCAGCTCTGCATTCAACATTTGAGCCACCGCCAGGCTGTCCGACGCGGCCGCACCCGCTGTAGACTCGCGCCAGGCTCCAGCCGGCGATGGCGTGTGCTTGGGCAGCCGCATGCTCTAGGCGCCCTACCCACACCCCAGGACGGGCAGGGCTGCTCCCCCACCTTGAGATGAGAAGGGGCAGCCAAGGCAGAGAGGCGGGAGAGGAACGTGCTGGATTCCGATGCCGGCCCCAGAGCCAGCGAGCTTCCTCGAGGCGGTGGCTGCGGCGGTCTGATGCCTCGGGCAGGCCCCAGAGAGCGTTTAGCTCTGTCTCGAGAAAACGGCAGCTGGGCGTTTGTTTTTCCTCTCAGCCAGAGCAGCCCTGTGTCTGTCACAGCCGAGCAAATTTATATGGGCAGCTGGACTGGCGGACCCCACACTGCGGACGCGGCCCGCACAGCCCCGCCCTCCTCGTCGCTGTCAGCTGATTAATAAATTAAACCGAGTCCAAAATCCACCCACACGACATGCAGAGCTCCTTCCCCTGCCTCAGGAAATGTGGGGTTCCGGCCCCAGGTGCTGCGCCAGGCTGGCATCAGGGCACCCGGGGGGCCGCAGGCCAGGGTGGCCGCCCTGACACCAAGCACTCGCGGCTTTCTGAGCTAGGAAGGCCGGTGGGCAGAGCTGGTCTGCGAGCCGTGGCCGCCCTGCTGCGCGCGCCCTGCGTGGTCCAGGGTGGCTCTCACAGCCCCTCAGCCCTCCTTTCCCGAAGACAGAGACAGGGGAGGACCGCAGGCTGGTGACGCAGCACCCGGCTGACAAGAAGACAGAGGCCCCAGGCACAAGATACGTTCCCTGGCAGGGACATGCCCGCCTGCGATGCTGGGGGCTGCCGTCTTGGTACCAGGGGGCCCCCTTCACCCCGTTCTGATGCCTCCTTTGGCCTCAGGGTGAGAGATGGCTTGGCACAGCCACACTCCTCTTTGTTCCTGGTCCTGTCTGTATTTTGAGATGTTGGTGCTGGAGGAGCCCCTGGGGAGAAGCTGGGCCCTCCTCACGGAGCCAGACGCTCACCTGGCTCGGGGGCCAGGGCAGGGAACAGGGCCCGGGCGGTGGCCAGCGCTGCCCCACAGCATCCTGGAGATGCAGACGAGGCGGGGAGAGCTGGCACCTGCTCCCTGTGCCAGCCCCTGTGTGGCCTACGCCGTCACGTCACTGAAACTTCAAGGGTACCTACTGGGCGCCTCTGGCCAGCAGCGCTGTGCTGCACAGCTAAGACTTTGCTAAGAGGGTCTGTCTCACCTACGTTTAAGCTCCTTAAACATTCTCGGGACGAAAACGGGAATGGACGGAGGGTGAAGAGGCAGGTGGGCCGGGGGGAGCACAGTCATCTCTGTGGCCCCCCGGGGGGCAGAGGGAAGAGGAAAGGGCAGGCTTTGCCCCAAACCAAGGAGGGTTCTTCTCAGCTGTAGAATATGGCTTATTTCCCTCCCCCTGTTATTAATATTACAGTCAAATTCCTGCACATCAAGGATCTAATGAAAATACAGAAACACAGAAGGGAGGACCAGAAGGGAGGACCACAGAAGGGAGGACAACAGAAGGGAGTACCACAGTGCAGTGACCAGAGACACTATCCGGTTACCTGTGACATAGTTCTCAGCCCTCTTGCCAGAAACACTTGCACACGCCCGCACTCACAGCCTGGCCGTCTGTCTGTGTCCTTCCTCTGTGTCATCCCGTGTCCTGCAGTTTCACTCAACCTCGTGTTGTGTACGCTTCACAGACCTTGTTTTTGACATCTGTGTAACTCTCCATGGAAACTCCATGTCCTCATTCATATAAACACATCCCTATTGCTGGATATTAGGTCATTCTTGATGCTTCTCCACGTCTAAATGCTCCAGGACCTTGGCACCAACACCGCCGGGCCTGGCACGAGACACTCAGGAGTCACCAGTGGAGAAAGGCCCCTGTCCCCACAGCCCCTGGGTCTCAGCCTTGGCTGCATGTCAGAATCCTGGCCTCGTCCAAGAGACCCCCAGGCAACTGGCCCGTGGCAGAGCGCAGGCATCGTCATTTTCTTTTACAGTGGGCATTTTACTTTGCGATAACCGTAGAGCCACGTGCCGCTGTAGAAGGTGATGCAGAGAGACCCCGTTACTCACTTTCCTCCGAGGGCAACAGCTTGAAAACCGCAGCTGCACATCACAACCGTGACGCTGACGTGGACACAGTGCGGACACAGAGCATCGTCACCAAAGGAGCCACGTGGTGGCCTTCACGGCCCGCTCCCCACCCCCTCCGCCCCACCCCTCCTTGCCCCCGGCAGCCCTGGCTGCGTTCTCGGTCTCCATAACCGCATGTCAGGGACATCACGCATCATGTGGGATCCTACATGTGTAACCTGGAACTGGCCTTTGTCACTCAGCAGAGTCCCTCAGAGTCCTCCAAACTGTTGTGTGTAGCGATGGGTCATTCTGTTCATGCCGCAGCGTCCCAGATGCTGGAGCGATGCACCACGATTTGTTCAGCCGCGCACCTGCTGAAGGGCATCTGGGCTGTTTCCTGTTCGGGGCTGTTATGAATCAAGCTGCTGCGAACATGTGTGTTTGGCGTTTTGAGTGAACATGCTTTTGTTTCTCTGGGATAGGTGCCCAAGAGTGCAACTGCTGGGGGGCATGGTCGTTGGGGGTTCTGTTTCATGAAAAACTGCCGACCTGTCTCCCACAGTGGCGTAGCACATTCTCACCAGCGGTGTTTCAGGGATCGATTTCTCTGCGTCCTTGCCAGCACTGAATAGTATCACGATTTTTTATTTCAGCCATTCTGATCGGTCTGTTGTGGCAGTTCATTGTTTCAATGTGCATGTCCCTCACGTGCATCCTTGCTAGTGAAATGTCTGTTCGTGTTTCTTGCCCACTTTGTAATTAAATTGCTTTTCTATTGAGTTTTGGGAGTTTTTTATATTATTATAGACACTTGTCCTCTGTAGGACCTGTAATTAGAAAATATTTTCTCCCAGCCTGTAGCCTGTCTTCCCATTCGCTTAGCAAGGTCTTTTGCAGAGAAAAAGGTTTTAATTTTCATAAGACCCAACTTAGCAATGTTTCCTTTTATGGGTCGTGCTTTGTCAAGTCCAAAAACCCTGTCCTGGGTCCTATTTTATTTATTTATTTTGTAAAAGTCTTTTAATTTATATTTTACATTTAAGTCTATGATCTATTTTGTGGTAACTTTTGCATAAGGTGTGAGCTTTAGGTTGAGTTTCTCTTTTGCCCAGGGGTGTTCAACTGCTCCAGAAACATGTGTTGTAAACACCATCCTTCCTCCATTGAATTGCTGTTTCGTCTTTGTCAACAATGAGTTGGGTGCATTTGTGCACGTCTTTTATTTATTTTTCTTGCTCGTTGCTGGCTGGAACTTCCAGTATTATATTGAATAAGAGTTTCTTGTTCCCACTCTTCTCACCTTCATTTTTGAATGATACTTTCATTAGGAATAACATCCTTGGCTGGTAGTTATTTTCTTTCAGTGCTTTAAATGTTATCCTGTTTTTCTAGATGCTGTGGTTACTGTCATTGCTTCTTTAAAGGTAATATGCCCATGTTTTCTTGCCACCTTACAGATTTTCTCTTTAAGTTTCAGCAATTTCTCTGTGATGTGACTATGTGGGCCTCTTCTTTCTTTTCATTCTGCTTGGGGCTCATAGCCTTTTTTGAATCTGTGGCTTGATGTTTTTGGAAGTTTGGGAAAATTTTGCTTTTTCTCCATTCTCTGTCTCCTCCATTTTTGAGATATATGTGACACCTCATCAGGGTGTCTTAGGTGCCACTCATGCTCTTGTGTGTTTTTTCACCTTTAGTTTTATTCTTGTTTCAGTCTGGATATTTTCTACTAAACTGTCTTCCAAATCACCAATTCTTTCTTCAGCTGTGTCTATTCTGCTTTTAAGCTCATTCTTACTTTTAACTGTTTTAGTTTTCAGTACTAGAATTTCAACTTGTGTGTTTATAGATCTATATTCCTATTCTCTAATGGCTAATTCTTGATTATATTTATCAGAGTTATTTAAATTCATGTTTAATAAATTTAATATCTGGAATACCTAGGAGCCTCTTCTCTTTGTTTATTTTTTTTCTCTTGATCTGCCTCTTGTACTGACTGGAAATATTTGTTTCAGTACCAGACATTCAGTACCAGCACTAAACCTGTTGAGGCTCTGGATGTGCAATATTCTTGAAGAGAAGGTTTTTAAAAAATGCTGCTTCTAGGCATTTAAGATAAGAACAGATTACCTTCATCTAATGAGGGGTTTGACTTCTTTGAGGCTGGGTTTCGGTGTCTGAAGACCTGATTTCTTCCTGAGTTCTCCCTTACTCCTAGTTATCTTCCCCTATGCTTTTTCCAGAGATCTTCCACCTTAGTGGGCCCTGAACCCCAATTTTACTTTTCCAGTGCTGTTGAGACTTCAGAACATTTTATATAAATAGTTATCCTCTTAGTAGCTGCTTCTTTCCCAGCTTCTCTTTCTCTGTGCAGCTCACACACGGGCCAGTTGACTCAAGAGAAAGGAGACCAAACAGCCAAGCTCACTGCTCTAAAATTCCCTCTCTGTAGCATCTCAGCCCGCAGGTACTGGCTTCTTTGGCAGTTGCCTCGTGTCTTTGCACAGTGATTTTTTTCTGGGGCTTAACTAGAATTTTTTTGTTCTTCCTGGGATGAGTGGTCTGCCACAAGGTAAATATCTAGCTATAAGTAGAAGTCTGGATGTTGAATTTTGTCAAACACTTTGAGATATTTATTAAATATCTAACAGGTGATAATTTGATTTTTCTGCTTTATTAATGGTGTCAATAATATTAATTTATTTTCTAATGTTAAATTAGCCTTGTTTTCCTAGAGTCAACTTGACGTGAGGTTTTTTGGTTTGTTGGTTTGTTTGTTTGTGTTTTTTAACACATAGCTAGGCTTAGTTTGCTAAGGGCTTGTTTAGGATTTTCACCTATGTTCCAAGGCAAGTTTGGCTCTGGCCTTTTCTTTCTTGAACCATCCTTGTCAGGTTGGGTGTCAGGGTTACCTTTGTCTCTTTGAATAAGTGTGAGCTGTCCCCTCTTTGGCAGAGAGTTTTCAAGATTCCAATTATTGTTTGTAGAATGTTTGATGGAATCTATGGGTAGAATTGTCTCGGCCTACTGTTTTCTTTGGGGGATGATGTTAAATGATGACATCAATTCCTTTGATGGTTGTAGGACTATTTAGGTTTTCTATTTATTATTGTGTCAGTTTTGGAAAGCAGTTTTCTTGCAGAAATTTGTCTATTTTGTCTAAGACTTTAAATATATTAGCAAAAGCATCTAGTTATTCATATAATATTCTCTTATAACTGTGTAACCATGGATGTATATGTGATTCTGATTTCCCTTCTAATATTTTTAACTTGTTTTGTGTCTTCTTTTATTCTTGATCAATAGTTTCAAAGATTTGTTAGTTTGCTTTCCTATAAGGTTGTTTTGGTTTTATTGATGCTACATGGTGTATGTTATTCTATTTTATTTATTATTTGTTTCTAACCACTTTAGGTTGCATTTTAGTTGAGTTTTGTTTCAGTTTGCTGTTCTTGTTGATTCAAAATCATGAGAGCTATCAGCTTGGAATGGTGAGTTTTATTTCTTATAAAGGGCTGGGAATCATAGCCTCCAACAGAAACCCACAGCAGGTACTTGGGGGAGGAAGGGTGAGACGGGAATTTAAGAGGCTTTCATTGGGAAGGAGTGCCGGTCAGTTCTGTGGAAACCACAGAAAAAGGAGGGAAGTTGGCTGCAGCTGTAGGTGGTCGGTTGGCATTAGCAGTGGAGCGAGTCTTTTAAAAGGGCTGGTTTCTGTTTGACGCTTAGGAAAGACAGTCTCGTGGCGCTTCGTGAGGAAGGGGCATAACCAGGTGTGTCTGATCTCCCATCCGCCATGGCCATGACACTCAGCTTCTAAGGGTTCTCTGGGATCCTCTGGGCTGTTGGGGGGCTAAGGATTTTATTTTTATTTCTCATCCTCTTGCTAATTTTTTAGGTGAATGCTTATTTCACACACATTCAGCTTTTCTTCTTTTCTGAAATAATTGTTTAACACCGCAAATTTCCTTGTGTTTACTGTTTCAGCTGCATTTCTCAAGTTTTGACATAGAGCATTTTAATTTTTTAGTACTGAAATCGTTTTAATTTCTATGTTGATACCTCCTTGAACCATGAGTCACTGAGAATTATTTTTCTTGGTTTCCCAACATGGCGTTCCTGCTTCCTTCTGCCGCGGACGGCTGGCTTCCTTGTTTTGTGCGCAGAAAATGTGTCTCGGTGTCGGTAAATCTTTCATCTCTCTCGAGACTTGTCTCCAGCCCAACATGTCATCGGTTTTCTAAAAAACATTTCTTGTGGTGCTGGAAGATGTGTACTCTGAAGTTTTGGGGTGCTGGTGTTGAGTGTCTGTTAGATCGTGCTAGTTGATTGTGTTATTTGAGCCTTTTGTGTCCCTCCTGATTTGCTGGCGTGCTCAATCTGCGGATGGCGGGAGAGGTGTGATAACGGCTCCCAGCAGCTGCAGGGTCGGCCTCCTCCTTGCTGTTTTGTCAGCTGCGCTTCACGGCTAGCGTGGCTGTCGCTCGAGCTGAGAACTGCCAGGGCTTCTTGGCGAATGGACTCTCTGTTGCACGCGTGGTCCTTTTCGTTTCCAGTGATGCTTTATGCTGCAAGGCGTGTTTCCTCTGATGCTCATGTCGCTACCTCGGCTCTCTCTCCGTGAGAAGTTGGCCAGTGTCCTCTTTTTCCTGCCTCTTACTTTCACTGGTCTGAAGCTGTATGTTTTAGATTTTATCTCTTGTAAACAGCACATAACTGTTTTTATCCAGCCTGACACTAGAACACTTAGTGTGCGTATATATGTTGTGATTTACTGATGAACTCCTAACCCTTGAGCAACACAGGCGGTAGGGGTGCCGACCCCCAGCGCAGCAAAAAATCCACGTGTAACTCCCCCAAAACTTATTCACAGCCTACGGTTGACCAGAAACCTTCCTAAATATGTGAACTGTCAATTAACACATATTTTGTGTGTTATATGTAATATATACTATATTCTTGCAATTATAAATTGCTATTAAAAAATGATAGGCCATGCCTGTAATCCCAGCACTCTGGGAGGCTGAGGCAGGAGGATCACTTGAGCTCAGGAGGTCGAGACCAGCCTGAGCAAGAGCCCCACCTCTACTAAAAATAAAAATAAATTAGCCAAACAACTAAAAAAATAGAAAAAATTAGCTGGGCATGGTGGCACATACTTGTAGTCCCAGCTACTTGGGAGGCTGAGGCAGGAGGATAGCTTGAGCCCAGGAGTTTGAGGTTGCTGTGAGCTAGGCTGACGCCACGGCACTCTAGCCTGGGCAACAGAGCAAGACTCTGTCTCAAAAAAAAAAAATGATAAAGAAGAGAAAATACACTTACTCTTCATTAGGAGGAAGTGGATCACCATAAAGGTCTTCATCCTCGTTGTCTTCACGGTGAGTAGCGGGGGAGGAGGAGGAGGAGCTGGTCACGCCGTCTCGGGGGTGGCAGAGGAGGGAGGAAATCCACACACAGTGGACCCGCATGTTTCCAACCCGTGCAGCTCAGGGCTCAGCCGCGGCGGGATTTGTCTGGACCCCCCCTTGTAAAGGCGTTTACCTGACCTACCGTTTCTCTCGTTCTCTCCTTTTCATTCTTATTTCTTGGCTTCCTGTTCCTCAACCTTTCTTCCCCTCTACCGGTTTTGGTGTTCCAATCTGTATTTCTCTTCTTTGGCGTTCGGTTAGCTTAGTGATTCTGACACGCCTGATTTATAAGGACGGCGGTGAGTCCGTACCTGCAGGTGCCTCCAGAGTGCTTCCCGGGCTCTGAGACACGTTGGCCCTCAGCCGGCACGCTCCGGTTCTGGGTTCTAGTTTGCTTTGTTCTTGCATTTGGTGGCCCCAGGAGGCGTTATTGTGTTTGTCACTTCTGCCTTTGTTTAGCTCTAGCCCAGGTGTCCCGGCGTCCCACCTGCTGTGCTCGCCCTGCGTCTGGGGACCGACCTTCCCTCTGGGACCACTTTCCTCAAGGAGAGGAGGAGCAGGTGATCTGGGGAGTCAGGTCAAGGCTTGTGCCCTGGGAGCCCAGAATCTCCAAGAGGCAAGGTTCCAAAAACCTTTTCTTGAATCCAGGCCTCTCAGAAAAGGAAAACAAAGAGGAAACTCCCTTTTCCCGCCACTCTCACTATTCTGGAAGCTTCCATGGGAAGGGCGTTTCCTCACACATCCCCAGGCCTCCCTGCAGTCTTACGGTCCATACCTCTGTGGGTGATCTGCACTGAAATGGCTGCTGTGGGCGCCGGGCTGCGTTCTGGGGCTTTGTGCACCTGCTGTCTCACTGATCCTCTCGCACCCCAGCGGGTGGGGAGCTGCTGCTCTCAGCTTGCAGGTGAGGAGGCTGAGACGTGCAGAAATCTAGCACGTGACGACTCCATCAGGGCCCCACACCAGGACACGACCAGGCTCTCGTGTGGCTTCTAGCAGCATGACGTGCATCCCTAGGATGACCCGGCCCCCTGAGATGCCTGCCTGAGAAAGCGGAGTCCACTGTTTGCTCTGACAGCCCTTTCCTTTCCTAGCGCGTTTACCACAAGCGCTTACACTCGTGAGTGTGCATCTCCTGTAGCTCAGAAGAGTCTCGGGGACCAGGGTGCTCCTCTTCAGTGCAGTCATCAGGGCCACAGGGCCGCTGGCTCCCAGTCCCCGTGGGAGGAGGGAGACACAGCTGTCCCTTTGCACATGCACGGACCGCCGTGTGTCACGTCCCTCTTCTCTGACCCTCTGAGCCCCATGGCCCTCCCTCCCTCTCCCTGTGAAACGCACAGTCGCCCTGCAGGAGTTGGAGGGAGCTCAGCCCTCCCCTACCGTCAGCAATTACGGAGTGAAATCTGCTTTCCTCGCTTTAGCTAACGTCCGGCTGTGTTTATCTTTGACGACGATGAGCTCGGACGGGCTTAGCCCATGGCCACGGCAATAAGCGTGGCAGGCGCCTGCGGCCCGTCCTCCCTGACGAAGGCTGGCTGCTGGGCGTGTTCCATTTCCCTCCAGTTTCCCCTCTGTTCTCTGCCTCCCTTCCCACAGTCCCGGGTGCGGAGCTCTAGCGGGCACTCCTCTTGGGCTCCCCGTGCCCTCTTGCTTCAGGGTGAACTGTCCATCGGCAGCCCCTGCAGGCCACCTGGTGGGAGCAGAGAGGGGCCTGGCCCCTGCAGGGCGGACGCGGGCTGGTTGCGTCCCCTTCTGAGACTGAGCTGCTATCACACCCTCCTGCGTCCCTCCGGCTTTGGGGCAGCCACTGTCTGGTTTCCCCAGGCCCTGCCCACCGCGCTGTACTAAATGGTCCTCAATCGCCGAGTTTGACTGGTTCCTGCTGGCACTGTGGCTGGACCAGAAAGTGCTCAGGAGAGGAAGCCACGTGACCCAAGACACAGCCTCACGACAGAGATGCGAGCATGAGCCAGGGCAGCAGGGAGGTTCCAGAACGAGCCCACCAGAGCACAGCGAGCGCGGTGGATGCGCATTCCTGGGAGGAGGCGTTGGCACAGGTCCTCCGGAGAGCGGTTTGGCCAAACGAGTAAGGCTGGAGGCTCGCCCGCTCCTGACCAGGCCCTATTGCTTCAGTGCGTCCTGGCGAGCTCCGCAGAGACGGCACAGGCAGAGCTGCTTCGAGGGGTCACCCAGGCCTGCACTGCCAGTGACGACAATGGGGCGCTGAGCCCGGCCTGCTTGTCCTAGGAAGAGGAAGGACGGGAGAGCAGCGGTCCACTCATGTGACGGACATGAGAGCGTGGAAACGAGTGGGCCGGGTCCACGGGCGTCAGCACGGACAGGCCGTTCCACGTGGAGACAGCGTGCCGCCCAACGGACAGAGCCAACGGGAGGCTCCTGCGCATATGGCAAAGCCCTAGCACCAGCGATACGCAGCATTGCTATGGACACACGCGTGTGCAGCGCAGACATGACAGCACTCGTGGCAGTGAAGAAACCAACTTCAGGAGAGTGGTGGGCGCCTCTGGGGCGCAAGGGAGGAGGAAGGAGGGCGCTGGGGGAGGCAGGAGCTGTTTCTTGGGCTTTGTTCCTTTCCGGAGAGAGACAGTTCTGGAACCTATGGCCAAATGTGAGCATCTGTGAATCTGGGTGGTGGGCACATGGGCACTTTTTGTGTTGATTCTTGAGTACTTGAAATATTTCACAATCGAAAGCATTGTTAGGGGCTTTGTGAGAGAGCAGAGGATGGGGCCACTGATGGGGCAGCCGTTGTCCCCGGCATCTCTGGTCAACCTGGGACTTGGGCAATGCAGGGAGGCAGACCCAGGCTGCCATCGGCCTGTCTCGCCAGGGAGCCTCTGAGCCCAGTGGGAAGGGCAGGTCACCCACAGTAAGGCACAGCCTCTGAGTCAGACAGCCTGTGTTCTCTCGGCTCTGCCCCGGCTCTCAACTTTCTGAGCCTCAGTGTCCTCATCTGTAAAATGGGGTGAGCAAACGAGACACATTTGCAAAGGGCCCTGCTGTGAGGCCCTGCACCCAGGGCTCAGTAGATGTTGTCACTGTTGCTACAAAATGCACGTGACATTACTTGTTCTGTGAAGAGGCTCCAGGCGAGGCCAAGCCACCTTATTGAAAAGGACAAAATACAGATGAAAAGCCGTCCCACGGATTTATGTGAAACGTAAAATCCAGCACAGGGAGGGGCCGTTAGCCCCTGTTCCCCTGGTGGATCTTACGAAGCTGGCACACGGGGCTGGCGGGAGCTCCAGCCGGCACCGTCCTCATGGAGGGGTCTTAGTGTCCAACACAGCTGCATGGTGTCTCCTGACCCGCAGCCCCACTTGCAGGAATCCCCCGAGTCTGCTCCTCCGACAATCCCAAGCTGCCTGCGCACGAGGTCATGCATTGCAGCTGTCCGTGTGACCATGCACACGGGGAGTGGGTGAGTGAACTGTGCACACTGGACACGACACGCCGCGCCTCTCGAGAGGCGGAGGCAGAGCCCGGCTGACAGGGAGCGGAAGCTGCACGTGGCGAGGGGGGTGCGTGCCCCGCGGCTACGTTTGCTGCAGCGATGGGAGAGAACTAGGAAAACGCGGGTGCATGTATTTACTTGTTTTTGAAAAGAGACGGAGGGCAGAAGAAAAGAGGGGGCAGGGGGAAGAAGGGGGAGGGGCAGGGAGGGGAGGGGGAGGGGAGCACAAAGGGGTGAATCAGAAGCCCAGACTGTTCACCTGCAGCGGGGGGTGGGGGGGAACTGAGTGGAGAGTTGGGGTCCTGCTTGGGGTGGGGACACTTCTCTGAGTATACCTTTGTGTATGGTTTTGACTTTTGTCAAATATTTAAGACTACTGTCACTATTTTATATGACAACCAAAAAAAAAAAATAAGGAAGGGGATACCTCAAAATGGAAAACAAACAGAAAAAAATCAATCTAACTTATTTTCAAACGAATGACATGACCGCACCGCCGGGGATGCGGGAGCCCACGCGAGTGGTTTTGAACACAGCGTTCGGCCGTGTGCCCTCCGTCTCAAAGCAAAAGGAATTCTATTAAGCTCCAGTTAGTGGGTTTGTTTTTCTCAGCGGTATGGGTTGGAATTTTAAAACGACTTTCTGTGTCTTGTAGGATGAGCAGATGAATATGTACGTGGAGAGCTGGGCTGGGGACGGGCTGCACACACAGAGAGGGGGTGGCCGGAGTGAACCCTGAGTGTCACCCCGCACACGCACACACACACAGCCCCTTGACCTGGTGACAAGAAGCCACAGAGGGCACAGATCCTGTTCTCCACCCATCTTTCCTATTCCCGGAACAATGTCTGGTTTCAGACCCTAGAACACGTTCTCGTGCCAGAAAGTAGAGATGTGGTCACAGCATGGTGGGGGCCTGTGTCGCGGTACAGGAGTCCGTGCTGAGGGGACTGAAGGAGCCACTGGCCACGTCTGCCACCGTCTCAGCACGAACACAAATAACGACAGTGTGGAAAGACACACGTGGGCGCGTCCACGCGTTACAGTCTGTCTGGGCAGGCAGTGATGGACGCACCCGGCCGCGCTGGAGTGCAAGCATTCGGGCCCTGCTGAGCAGGTAGGAGGGGAAAACTCTTATGAGGTATTTATGGAAATAAGACAAAGAAAATGATTTGATTGGTTTAAGTGGAGAGTCCCCGGGTAGAAGTTAGTTTGGTGGCTTGTGATTGGTCGAGCTTAAGTTTTCTTTTACTGTTTACACGGAGCCGGGCTTCCTAAGCCTCTGGAGCCATCTCTAAGGGCCTCTAATTGACATTTTTACCAACAGTGACACGGTATGACCCATAGAATAGGAGAAATCCATGAGTTCATAACCGTAGAAATGAATGAATGAGTGAATGAATGAATGAGGTGTTCGGGGGGTTGCGTCCCCCAAACTCATGTGAAGTTCTAACCCCAGAGCCTCAGAATGTGACGTTGTTTAGAAACAGCCTTTGCAGATGTTGTGAGTTAAGATGAGGTCACCAGAGTGGGCCCTAGTCCAATCCAAGTGTCCCTAGGAAAAGGGGGACTTTGCACCCGGAGACGCACACGCCGGGAGTGCTCCCTGTGCGTGGGGACCGTCATCTCGGGCCCACTCTGGGCCTGCCTGTCAGCCTCCTGAGAGCTGGCCCCCGGTGCACTGTGTCCCTGGGCTGCCTTCGTTTCTGCCTGGGCCACCTGGCGGCCTCTGCCCTGGCCTCGCTGGCTCCAGTCTGACCCTGACGTGCAGCCCTGACCCTGCGGCCTGAATGATGTTTCTGGGGCAGGGGTCTGACCCCTTCTCTGCCGCCCATCACGGTTCAGGCCATAGTTTACAGGACGCTTTATACGTGGGGTTTGCAAAGGTGCCCCACTCTGCTTTTGGGCCCCAGCAAGAGCCCCTCATGCCTTTGTGGGTGCTGGGCCCCTGCCTGAGCTGTCCTTCGGCCTGCATTCTAGTGTCCCCTCCGCTGGCACCGGCCCAACCATTTGGACTGACCTGCTCAGCCCCTGCAAGGCGAGAGAGCTGAGCCGGACCAGCCAGGGGCAGGAGGGCCCGGGAGCTACAGGAAAGGAAGAGTTGCTCTTCTGGGCCATGGCCCAGAGTCTAAGTTGTTTAAAAGATGATTTCAAGATGCGCTGACCTTCCGAGCTTAGTGAGACACCCTTGTGGGGCCCTGGAGTGCTGTTGGGAAGGAGGCCACTCCCACCTGGCCCCTGCCTGAGCCCACACACGTCCCGGCCGCCCCGGCCGTCCTCTCGCTGTGCTCGAGTCAGCGGCCCCGGGAGGGCCCAGGATTAACTGACGGGGGAGAAAGAGCTTTCGGCTGTTCCAAGGAGAAGAGGCTGCTACGCGTTCAAGGGACTAGAAATACAACACAAAACACCTGCTCGTAAAACAGATCTCCGCGTCCTGAGTCACGCTTCCCTACCCCGTCCTCGCGCAACCAGAGGTCCGTCTCCAGGGGAGATGGGGGTCCCAAGACATGACAAAACTTGCAAATGAGCAAGGAAAAGGAGGGAGATGGGTCTTTAGCTCAGGGCCGAGGTCCTAAGGTGGGGTGTCCCCCGCGACCCGTCGGAGCTGAGGAACATGCTCATTTGTACAGTAATTTGCAATCGAGAAAACCCTTCCCAGCCTGTTCTCACCTGGTCTTCAGACAGCCTTGGAGGGAGGCAGGGAGATGGTCACGCTCCCCAGGTCAGCGCTGCAGGAGTTGAGCTCCAGGAGACCCCGCTGGGAGAACTTTCTGAGGGTGAGTGGGCATGTGAGGTCCACCGTGAGTGTGTGTCTAAGAGTATTTTATCGTCTTTTCCCCCTCGAGTGTACTTGCTCCTGTTGAAAAATTAGAAAGTAAAATATTACCTAAAAGCAGAGATCACTTAGAGTCTAATTATCCTTAATGTTTCACCCATAACCTTCCTGGCTTCCGTGTGCGTCTGCAACCTGCATGTCCGGGAACACCGTAGGCTGGCGTCCCTCCCCGGCCAGGACCCGCGGCTGGCTGGAGGGCCACTTGAACAGACGCCGAGGGCTCCTTGGGAGCCGAGCCTTAATTAACTTAATCTCCTCCCTCCGAAGAAGGATTTTCAGGATTTCCAGCAGACGCTGTTGAGATGAACATTCTTGGGTCCCGTGGGGTGGCTCCTAGGACACGCATTTGTGGAAGTACGATGTGATCCCTCTGCCCAGTGGCCTCCAAAAAGGTGCCAGCCACACCTGCTCCAGCGGCAGTGCTGAGAGAAGGAAATGCTCCAGGACAGGCCTGGGGGAGCCCGGCTGCCTGGCCAGGGGCTGCCTGTCCTGCTGTCTGCGGGGCATTTGCTCGCATGTGGCTGCAGGTGGTTGAGGTTCCTGTTGAAGGAGCGTGCCCGCCGGCCAGCAAAGACAGACAATTAAACCCAGGCCTGAGGACAAGCTCTGGGTGTTCTCTGCCCCTGGCAGGCTTGTCAAGGTTTCAGGACAACCAGGTCTGACAAGCAGGGAGGGGACGGGACAGGATTGACTCTCCGGTAATCACAAGAAATGAGACTGTCTGTGCCTGTCTTTCTTGCCCCCAGATGCCACACACCTGTGCAGAGGGAACCACCTAATTTTGTTTGGCCAGCTAGGTATGTTGACCTGGCCAGGCTGACTTCCTGGAGACCCTGCCCTGAGCCCCCAGGTGAGGGAGGACCCTCCTCAGTGCTCCCTGGGGAGACCCTGGGTGCCCAGCTCTGCTGTGAAGGAGTGGGAGGACTGGGGCCTGCCTCTACCCCGCAGGGGCCGGCACCCGGACAAGAAGCAGTGCCGGGCCCACTGCCTGGCTTCAGGGCTCCCTGGGGGAGGAGAGAAGAGCTGGTGTTTCCGACGTGGGGGCTGCAGGCTAGAGCATCGCCGGGTGGGAAGGAGAAGGAGGCCCCACTGATTCTTTGTGGAGCCAGGGATGTTCCCTGGTGGCATCAAGCGACAGCTGCCCATGTCTCTCCCAACCCTGCAAGGCATGGCGGCCAGCCCACACTCCCGCCCCACGGTGACCAGTGAGATGTGAGCCTCACCGCCTCTGCAAGGTCCAAGAGGTCCTGAGTCAGGAATCCTGCCCTGACAGTGGACGCAGTTGCTGCAGCCCCACCAGGTTCATCGCCCGCTGCCCAAGAGGAAGCCAGCACACTGGGGAAGCAGGAGTTGCAGCAGAGAAAGGGTTAATATCGCAGGGTGCCCAGTGAGGGGATGGGAGATGTTTCTCAAATCTGTCAAGGTTTGACAGATTTTGGGCCAAGGTTTTTAAAGACAGCCTGGCAGACACAGGGCTGGGGAATCGGATCTGATGGCTGGCTGGGGATGAACTCATAGGATTGGGAAGCAGAACGTGTCTTCCTGCGCTGAGTCAATTTCTAGGTCCTGAGACAAATCAAGTCAGTTCCTCGGCAGGGGCCTCTGTCTCACCGGGTCAGCTGGTCCACCAGAAGGCAGGTCTGGAGGACATCTCGAAGGCCAGCCTTGGCTTTCACAAGGGGGAAGTTATCTGTGGGAGTAGTGAAGACGGCTGAGAATCTCTATGACCATTGGCTATGTGACTCCTGAGCAGTGGGCAAGTGTCAGAAAGCAAGCTAGGGGACAGTGGCTGGTGTGTGTATGCATATAAAACAGGGACTAGAGCCTGAAAATGTTTGTGGGGTGGTGCTGCTCTAGCTCACAGATCTGGGAGACCTCTGATCCCTGGAAAGTTCCCCAAAGCAACAGAGCCCAGCAGCCAGTCCTCTGACCGGACATACCTGGTCCCCAGGGAGTTGCACCTGCCCACCTGTGCCAGGTCCCTGAGAGGGAGCATCAGTCTCTGCAGGGGCCCAGGTCTGGGTCAGAGGGTATATGGGAGCAGGTGGCAGGAGGCAGTGGAGGGACAGGGCCAGTCCGAGCTCAGGACCAGCCCCTGGGCCCCTCTCTGCCTCTGGCTGGCTCAGAACTGAAGAAGACACCCCGGGGTGCTGAGCAACAGGGAAGCCTTACTGACGTCTCACCTTCCAGAGGGGAATTCTGGCCGGTGATTTCACACAGGGATCCAGATTTTCGTTTATGTTTTATAGCCATAAGCCAGGGTGGGGAGTGGGCTTGTTTGGAACTCTGCCTTGGGGCAGAGTCTCCCTTCTGGCCCAGGCCTGCTGTTGGGACACCTGGAGGCTGGGCAGGATCAGCCCCTCCCAGCTCTGGTTTTTCTCCTCCTTTGAGCTGCACAGCCCTGATCTTGCTCAGACCTGGGCATGGCTCCTCCAGGAGGTGGACACCCTGGAGAAAGAGGGAAAAGGAGCAAGAAAGGAAAATGGGCTTAAGCCAGAGTCCCCCCAACCCCACCCTGCAGGGGCAGGCTTGGAGGACGGAACCACCTCCCCTCCAGGCAAGGGAACCCTCTTGGGGTCTGCTCACACCTGTGGGCGGTGCAATTTCTGGTCGGGGAATGCTCCTCCCAGCCTCCCCTTCCCCCAAATCCATCCTGGAGTCTTCCCAAGCACTTGGCCAAGTTGTGGGAGCATTCCTCCCCCAGGATCTGGCCAGGCCAGCATCAGCCTCAGATTCCACAGGTGGCAGAGGTGGCCGTGTGAGTGTGAGCAGCCGGCTCTGGGGTGGGCTCAGTCCCTTTGAGCCTTTGGGTGATGGCAGCCCCAGCCGAGCCCTGACCAGAAAGGCCCAGCAGAGCCCTCCTTAGTTCCTGCCCTATAAAACGATGATATTAGTGTTAATGGGGGTGGGGGCACACTCTATAAAATAGTAAGTGCTGAAAAGGTTTGTTTTGAGCCAAATATGAGTGACTGTCAGCCCAGGGAGACACACCAAAGAAGCCTTGAGTAACTGGTCCCAGGGGGTTGGGTTATAGTTTGGTTTTATACATTTTAGGGAGATAGAAATTGCAGGTAAAATCATGGATCAATACGCGGAAGGTGTACATTGGTTTGGCCAGAAAAGGTGGGTAGGTGGGTTTGTTTCAGAGATTCTTTGATTTGTAATGGGTTAAAGAAATGAAACTTTGTCTAAAGGCTTGGAATGTTTTAAGTTAAGAAAGTCTGTTAATCAGAAACAAGCCACAGTGTAGTGACTCAACTGCCCTGTTAGGTAAATTGACAGATTTAACCTTTGCCCTGCATGGCTTTAGGTCTTGTTAATAATTCCGTATCTTATTGTCACAAAGAGTCTGCTTTGCAGTCATATGATCTCTGCTTTAACATTAGTGCTTGTCAGCCATGTCTACACTCCACAAGAGAGGGGGTGTAGTGAGGCGTGTCAGACCTCCCTCCCTTTCATGGCCAGGAACTCAGTTCTAAGTTTTTTCTGGGGTCCCCTGGGCCAAGAGGGGACCCCGTTCAGTCTGTTCAGTTGGCAGGGGGATCAGGATTTTATTTTTAGTTTATTTGTAATGGAGGGCTTTAAAACACGCCCCTTTGGCAGGTGGGATATTTTGAGCTGAAGCCACTGGGGCAACAGCAGATGCAGGAAGGGTCTCTGACCTCCCTCTTTCTACCTAGAGCCAGGTTGTAACATTTCCCATAGAAAGATGCCATCCCCGTCCCAGGAGAAGAATGTTCTTGTCACTGGAGACTGGGAGTCGACGCCGACACCATCTGTGCGTGTCCCTGCTGGGCCGGCCTTCCTCCTCCTCGGCCCCGGCATTCCCTGGCCACTGCCCCCAATGCACTCCTCTAGCCCCAGCCTTGTCCCTTCCCCACAAATTTATCGTTTCTTTGTTTAAAACTTATATGAACTCTCAGTCCTAACTGCTTCTTTGGGTCTTCATTTTCCTTGTAAGACTCTTGTGAGCCTGTAAAAAATATTAAAGAAAATGCGCCCGCTTCTGTCCTGTTAATCTGTCTATGTCAGTTTAAGACTCAGGCCCAGCTGCAGAGCCTGGGAGGGCAGGAGGAAGCTTTCCCTTCCCCGCACTCTCACTCGTGCAGCAAATGCTTACTGCGTGCCTACTACGTGCAGAACCCAGCATGAGGGAGCGGGGAGAGTTAGACACCTCCTGGCCCCCATGCGAGGGCCCCTTCAAGGGAGGGAAGCCATTGGCCCGTGGCCGTCCTCTGCGATCCAGCCCGGCTTCATCTCGTGCCTGTGAGGACCTCATGCCCACCCCGTGAATGCAGGACCTCTGCGGTCACCGTGGGAGGCTGGGGGGACGCGAAACCACGCTGGCTCCAGGCTGCTGCCGACGGCTGGGGGCCTTAGCAAGCTCCACCCGGCTGTGGGCTGGGATCTCCTGAAGCAAGGCTGCCCTGGTTAAGCCTGCCAGGCGCGACCTGCCCTGCCTGCTTTTAGCTGCTTACTTCCAGCTGATCACAAAACTCCCACTGGCAAGTCAAGTCACCAAACAACAAGTGACCAGACTCCACCAGCTTCTGCATATATACCCCCTCTGCCAGATCATCACGGTAACCCGCGCTTTGCTTTCCTTCTCGGGGACCAGGGGTAGCGCTTGTCCAGTCCAAGCAGGTTGAGACCGCTGACTCTGCAGTTGGGCCTACATCGTGCCCGAGGAGTGACCTTGGATATCACAGGGCCAAAGACTTCCCCCTCAGACCGTGCCAACACCGCCATGCTCTACACACATGTCCTATGAGGAGCAATGTAGCCTGATCACGCACACACAGAAACCCACTCACCTTGCCTTTGCCATCCCTCCCCGCACTCCAGACCACCTGCTTTCCCCTGCATAAGTGCCCCCAGCCTTGCTTTTGGAGAGACGGATTTGAGGTTTGTTCTCCTGTCTCCTCACTTGGCAGCCCATGAATAAAATCTTATCTCTTTTGCAAAAGTCGATCGGCTTGCTGCGCACAGGCAGCGAGAACCTGGTGTGATATCCCCTCTGCCTGCGGGGCCTGGTGGCCTCAGCGGCCGTTTCCCGCCTAACGTCGGGACTGGCCAGGGCCCAACCGCTCTCCGTGCTGGGGGCAGCTGCAGAGCTGAGCCCGGGGGCTGGAGATGCAGCTCTTCCCTCCCCCTCCTCACTGGGGTGGGGACAGGGTGTCCCCGAGCCAGGCACACTTCCAAGAGGCTCTGCGGGAGTTTGCTGTGTACCATCTGTGGCCATGCCCTGGAGAAGAGAAAAGCGCAGAGTTGGTTGCAGATTCAACACCCGTGGTTTAGACTTCTCTGGAGTGACGGTAACACTCACGACCAGGGGCAGCTCTTCCGTGGGAGCCTGGGGGTGGGGATGCCACTGGGCAGCTTTTCAGCTGGTGACCAGGTCATCTCACAGGTCCTGCGGGCTCCCAACACTGACCTTGCAGAACCCCAACGAGGCCTGGGGGTGGGGGGTGCTGCTTAAACTTTACATTTCAGTCCATTGTGTTTGGGGTGGGGACTTGCCTGCCATGGTGGGGTTTGTCATTTTTGCAAGGTTTTCCAGAGGCACCTAGCGTTACAGCAAAGGAACTCAGCTGCCCGTCTGCATCCTGCCGGCCGCAATCAGTCCTCTGGATTAAAACAAAGAAATAAATACGTAAGCTAACGTAGGTGCTGCAGACGAACACTGAGGCTCGGCCCGTGCGCACCCGCTGGCAGGCTCCCCGCCTCCCTGTCCTGGCTCGCCGCTCAGCAGGAGGGGCCGCCGGTCCACTTTTCAGGCTCTTGCCATCGACTCCTGACGGACACACCCACCAGGCCTCAGAGGAGCTCATCCCTTGCACGCACCAAACTTTATTTAATTAGCTCCTACTGTTTGGCCATGAGCTTGTCCCTGTGTCTGCTATTACAGACAGACACAGCTGGGGAGTAGGTGGAGCTGAACTCTGTTTGGCTGAATCCAGCATTAAAGATCCCATTGTCGTCCTGCCCTGGATAACCTCCTCTGGTTGTGTGGCTTTCAGGGCAGATGTGCCTGTTTGGATCCTGAAGGGGGTCACAGCATGTCATCCTAAATGTGCCACTTTGGCATGAGGGTTATTTTGAGTGGGAAGCAATTGAGAGTCAGCAGATGTGGGTACCGTTCTTTTCCCTCCTCTCTGCTGCCTAAAAGCAGGGCTTACGTCTCCCTTTGGGAAGGCGTCCCCCGGTCTCGACCAGGGCGAGGAGAGCAGCTCTTCCAACCCTGATCGCTGGGGACGTGGAGCGGGCACCGGCAGAGTCAGCCCGCACTAAGGCAAACCTCACCTTCCACTAGTTCACCCCATGTGTTTCCTCGTCACTTTCCCACCATTCATGATCCCTGGAAGACCAAAGCCCCTTTCCTTTGGTACAATGGTGTGCAAGGCCCCGAGGCTGACGGCCTCTGAGGTTCACTTCTTTTCTGTGAACTTTGGTGCATGTTAACATTGGTAGAATTTGTATTCTTTTCCCCCCGTTAATCTGTCTTTCGTCAGTTAATTTTCAGGCCCCAGGCACAGAGCACGAGAGGGTAGATGAAGAGCTTTCCTCCCCGACAACCCCGTGGTATTTGATGAAGCGCGTGGTACACGCAGGCTTCGTCGTCCGTGTCCCTGTGCCACACGCCGAGCTGTGGTCAGCGAGATGCTTGTGGACACTGCAGGGAGATTGCTTTTCAGCCACGAGGTGTGGCACCGTCTCGCGGGACTCTCTCCTGAGGACCACGACGCTCACTCGCTCATTCTGGGATCTGCAGAGTGGGGATTGGCTTCTCTTTGCTTCACTGGTATTTTCCTAACCTAGGGACAACCAAACTGGAGTCCTGTGTCACAACACCTGTCCTGGGTGCCGTTCTGGGGGGCCCACGCTGGACCAGGCAGTGTCCTGGGTGCGACGACTCTCTCAGCCGGGCTGGTTTCCCCACCTCTGTGAAACGGAAACCCTGGCAGAGGGCGCGGTGGGCGCTCTTACCTTTACACGGCTCAGCAGCAGCTCGCACGTCAGCGGCGCTGGGAAGGGCTTTCCTGGGCTGAACCGGTCTCATCCCCTCGTATCTGCGGCTGCCCCACCTCACATAGACTGAGCCCACACTGAGTGCTTAGAAAACGTTTGCTGATTGATTCCATAGTGGTCTGGCTTCAGTTAGCAGACAGAAGCCACACAGTAGGTTAAAGAGGGGAGCTTAGTATAAAGAATTATTAACTATGACAAAAGAGTAACTAGAATGTAAAGAAACTCTGTAAGGCAGCCAGGGGCCCAGGATGTCCCCAGGGAGGACGAACATAGAGGGTCCCAACCTCCTTAGAGAAGGTGCGGGTGACTGAGCCATGAGGGGCCCGGTGTCAGTGTCAAGAGGGTTTCGACAGGACGAGGCTGAGGCGGGAAGGTCTCAGGGGGACCGTGTTCTGGGCCCGTGGCTGGAGCAGCCTCCACCGACATCCTTGCACTCATCTGCCAGTCCCTGGCTGGCACGAAAGCCGTGGGAGGGCTTCTGCCACCTCCCAAAGCCTTCCGCTGAGCAAGTGTAACATCACGTCCTCTCCAAGGAGCTGAGCCTGGAGGAATCCCGTGTCCATCACGCGGCGCGCACGGGTGCGTCGGAGGGCAGAGGCCACGGCTCAGGAGCTCACTCAGGGTGGGCGAAGTGGGGCGCAAGTGTGGATGTGTTTCCTGGTTTCAGGAGGGGCCGGGACGCCACAGGTGCAGCCCCACCCCACCTCCACATCGTGTGGATTTTGGCTAATTGTGCCCACGCCGGGGAGCCGCAAGGATGGCGCTATGTCCTTAATAAGCTGTCTCTCCTGCACCATTTATAAAAGAGCACTGAACAATTAGTCGTCGTGGCCTCATAGAGGAAAACAATCAATCTTTCATGGAGTGCACACAGCAGACCTCGAACATCAAACAGTTTAATTCTAGATTAAACACAGCAACGAGGTTTTGATGAGGCCGTTCGTTGCAAAGCACAGTCACTCTGGACCACTTGTGGAGGGTGTTAAATTAGCCCTAATCCAAGGGAGGCGAACAGTTTGGCAGGAGAGGCCTTTGCCACTGAGGTCGCCGGCTGCAGAAGCGGTGACAACAGGGCCTGTTTGTGCTCTCTTGGCCGGGGCCCCCCCGGATCTGTCTGTCTGTAACGAGGACCATCACTGGGGTCTGGGGAGTCCTGGAGGATCCCTGGGGACCACCTGCTTCCACCTGCCCATCTCACAGGTGGAAAGCCAGGCCCAGAGAGATCCAGGTCATGAAGGTCAACTATGTACGACATCGATGGGCATTTGTTTCCGGGCACAGGACAAAGCAGCCCAGACGCTCGCTTGTCCTCCCTCGGCAGACCGGCGGAGGGCCTGCGATGTGCTCAGCGGTGGGGTGTGGCCTGACAGAGCTGGACCAACGGCAGCCCAGGACTGGAATCGACCTCGGAGCTACGCCCTCTGGGCAGTCTGCAGCCCAGCCTGCAGTTTGCGCAGCCGTCCCCGTTAAGGACACGGGCCCCCAGGTTTGGCTGTAATGAATGTGCCTGCAGTGAGGGTTCACAGACAGGCTCTGTGTGCATATCCGTCGTTTCTCCCGGGTAAGTACCTAGCGGTGGAACTGCCGGGTCACGAGGCAGCTCCACGTTCAACTTGATAAGAAACCGCCGATGGTTTTCCAAAGTGGTCATGCCGTTTTATGAGCGCTCCGGCTGCATGCTGAGCACGCCTGGCGGGGCCGGGCCTTTGACGTCGGCCGGCCACGCTAGCAGGTGCGCCCCGAGGTCACGTCCTGGTTTCCGTCTGCATTTCCCAGGGGTCTGAGGGTGCTGAGTGGTTTCTCAGGCATGCAGTGACCATTCTTGAATCTTCCCTCATAGAGTCTGAGTTCGAGTCTTGAGCCTGCCTTTCCCTGGGCTGTCTTTTTGTTAGTGAGCTGCAGGAGCTCCTGGCACGGCTGTACACGGTCCCCGGTCAGGTCTATGCTTGGGGACTGTTTCTCCTGGTCTGTGGCTCCCAGGGGTTTCTGGAGTAAAATGGGATGCCAGGCACAGAGGGCTGGGCATGCAGTAGCCTCGAGGGACATGAAAGCGGCGTCTGCCCTCAGCCCCACTGCCCAGGGCTACTGAGCACTGGCTGTGTTAGCCCCAGCCTGTCTGCCAGGGAGGAGTCACCTATGAGACTCTCGAGGGTGGCTCTGGGAGGCCTGGGCCTCGGTTTCCCCACCTGCAGACAGGGATGATGGCCACCTGGACAGGCCCTGCAAGGTAGGACCCTGCAGAGTTCCCTTGCAGAACAGGTGAGGCCTCCTCCCAGGCCCGCGGCAGGTGGAGCCTCAGACAGCTGGGGTGGGGAGATTGCTGCTGTTTGCTCACGGGCACTCCTGTGCCCCAGGAATGCTGCAGACAGGGTGCCACCGAGTCTCACAGATCCGCCATGGGAGCCCCACCGACAGCAATGCCATGAAGTCATGTGTGTCTCAGTCCTCACCCTGGGTGCCCGGCACAGAGCCTGGTGTGTAGGGCACTCTGAACACTTGTGCGTGTGTGTTTGTGTGTACTCACATGTACACACATATGTTGCATATATCAGCATTTACGTTCTGGACACACCTGTGTACCCGCGATGCTCCTATAAGGCTGCAAACTCACTGCAAGTCCCCTCCGGGCCAGGGTGGGGCGTCGAGCGTGTGGCTCCTGCTCCCTGCTCCGCTGCGGCCCAGACTGTCGGTGCTCTGGGCTCCAACCCCCCGTTTCTGCCTCCGGTCTCCCCAGAGGCGCGGCTGGCGCCGAGGAGCTGGCGCTGGCCTTGCCCTTCGGCTGGCACCGCTGCCAAGCGTCTGATGTTCCTTTTTGGCCACCAATCACTCAAAGCCAGGCTCGGGGTGCGGTTCCAAGAGCAGAAGCAAGCCCTAAGTGGAGTCTCTTGGCGAATTTAAAACACCCCTGCCCGCCCCTCGGCCCCACGCACGTGCGTGTTGGTACACGCGAAGGGGGCATGGTGTTGGTCTTGCTGGCTTCTGTTCCGCCCCTGACTCTGGGACTCAAGTGAACAGGCCAGATGCTGTTGCCATGGCAACCCCTCTCCTCCCGGCAGCTGGAGCTGGAAAAGCGCGTTTTCACCTTAATCTTCCTGAAGTCTCTGGGCGCCAGAGTGCCGCTTAGGAGCAGAGCGGGAGCTGTGTGGTGGCCGCCCCGCCAGGACCGCTGCCAACTCCTCCAGGCTCTTAGAAAGCCGTTGCTATGGTCGCGGTGCTATGTCCCGGAGCGAGTGGCCGCCTAGCAGTGAGGAAGAGGATGCCCAGGAGTTGGCTCTTTCTCCACCACGAGGAACCCAGGTCGTCCACACAACCCCTCAGTGGGGATGGTGAGCTGCCCAGGTCCACTTTGCAGGTGGACCAAAGTCGCTTGGCCGGAGACATGGGTCAGGCAGAGGCAGTTAGGCCAGAACCCAGCTTGTGGCCCTCCGAGGCCCCAGCTTGACCTCCATGTGCACTGCCCCTGCCTCACAGGGTGACCCTGCTTCCCAAAGCCTGGGCCCACCGGGGCACCCGGCAGCCTCCTGAGGCCCTCCCTGTGCTCCATGCACCAGAGATGGTCGCCTGGTGGCAGCCGTGGTGTGGATACAGGGGCCGCACGGGCCTGCAGGGACCCTGGGCACCCTTGCGTCCCGCTGACAGCAGGCAGGGTCTGTGCTCAGCCTCCCCAGCTGGTCTGGGGTGGGTGGAGTCGCTTTAGTGCTGGAGCGATGCTCAGGTAACCTGCAGCGACACCTGGAGCTGGGCAGGGCACTGTGTGTCTCTCCTTGAATCGAATCCAAAGCCAATACAGTGAGAACTTTGGCTTCCTGGTGGCACTGACAACACTTCAAGGGCTCAAAGGCCACGTGTGGCCCACCTGTGCCATACTGGACGGCAGAGACCTGCAACACCTCCGTCATCACAGGATGCTTGTTGGATGGTGCCGTCTTGGTGTTCAAGTCCAGAAAGTTCTGATGGACAACGCCAGTCTCCTGCTCAAGACACCCTTCGACAGACTCGCGGAGCGGACCGGAGGCTGCGGTTAGCATCAGACAGTGCAGGGGCGGGGCGGGCCCTGCCTGCCGTCAGCTGTGCGGCCTCAGCCAGGTGCCTCGGCCTCTCTGAGTCTTGGCTTCCTCATCTGCATTGCAGGAGAACAGCAGCATCACCTCCTGCACACGTCTGCGAGGACCCTTCCAGGTCGCTGACTTCCAGCATCCATTTTCACGTCAGCCACGACCGCCACCGTCTCCACTGTCATCTTTCAGGTCATCTTCCCAGTCCTCCCGGCCACCCGAGGGGCAGCTGTTACTCTTCCTCTTTTACAGATGAGGAAGCTGAGGCTCAGAGAGGTCAAGGGACTTGCTCAAGGACGCACAGCTATCACTGGCAAGCAGAACCTGTGTGAGTTCAAGGCTGTGGGGGCCGAGCGCACCCGGCAGAGCCACGGGTGCACCAGGCCCCGTGGCACAGTGCGCACTGCCGTGCGCTGGCCTCTCCCAGGCTGCTGTCCACCCCACACCTGTTTCTCCTGGTGTCCTCTCTGAACCGTCCTCTGTGCGCAGGCACGTGGCTGTGCCCTCCCCTTTCTTATCTCTGGGCAGCTGGAGCCAGCACAGGTGGCATCCGCCACAGGTCAGCCCCCCTTTCCATCTGAGGAGCTGCCTTCACCGCAAAACCTCTAGCAGCTCGCGCTCTGCTCCCCAAGGTGGGATTGCTCTGGTGGCCAGCTCTGGCTTCACGTGGCAGGTCCAGGATGGCATCAGACTCTCCACACAGCTCCCGCGGAGCCCTGCAGGGTCGCATGGGTACCCCAACCCCTTTTCTCAATAGCTGTTTTGGTACTGGTGGCTCTGAGGTAGGAGTCACTCATTAAGCCAGTGAGTGAGGTTCCTGGGGAGTTGAGGGGTGCTCATGGTGCAGGGAGGCTCTTGGCTCCGGAAATATCATCTTCCCACGTGAGAGAGTGAAGTGCATCTGCTGGGAGACAGATCTCCACCCCCCCCCCGCCAAGTGTTCAGCCCAAGCATGGCCCTGGAAATGCCATTTCTGTGGTTTGGACAAGGAACAGAAAATGGCATTTGTCATTCAAAGACCCAGCAACTCTGGGCTCTAAGGGCTCAGGCACCGCCACAGCCTCCTGAGTAGCCGGGGTCACAGGTGTGAGATCACACCTGGCTAGTTCTTTTTAATATGTATTTTGTAGAGACAAGGTCTTGCAATGTTGCCCAGGCGGGTGTTGAACTCCTGGCCTCAAGTGATCCTCCTGCCTCGGCCTCCCAAAGCGCTGGGATTACAGGCGTGAGCCACCGCACCTGCCCGTTTGTGAAGATTCTTGATCAGGCTAATTATTGGTGTGTCATGAAATAATTGGGTTGGTTCTGATGATATTTGTTGACCTTGAAATGTGGGTCAGCCACGGTTGTTTGCGATGTGATGTGCCCACTGCTTCAGAGAGCTGCTTTTTTAAAGACAGGTTTCTAAAGCTAGTGCAGGAATTTGATTTTACATGCCAAGAAAACAAACCAACCAACCCAGAAGGTGGGGGCTGGGGGAAGATCTGTGGTTATGCTGCAGGAGTTTTCAGTTGACGAGTCCCGCTGAGGGGTGGGGGGCCTCGGGAACGAACGGCGATGGAGGGTTCGGAAGAGCGACCCAAGCCGGGGACTTGGAGCAAGCTGACCCCATGCCTTGTTCTCCTCTGGGCGGTTCACCTGCTTAGCTTTGAGAGGCTTGTTTTGCGCCCCACCCCAGGGAATGAAGGCCCTTCCCCTCCCAACACCTGCCCTGCTGCGAGTCTGTGGACCACCAGGCGGGAAGCGCAGCCCACCCCAAGCGAGTCAGGCTCGTGCACTGCTGTGGCTGCCCCTTCCTCAGCTGCGGCCACCTCCTCGTCCCCGCTAAGCCTGCTGTCCACTGCCCAGGAGGCTGCCGGACCCCACGCAGTGCCGGGCTGGCGGGGAAAGCAGGGTCGGGCCTGTCCGCTTCCCCTTTGTGTCTGGGCACGAGGCGGGTGCGCCGGGGATAGCGCTGAACGAGCAGCCGGGGGAATGTTTACATCAAGGAAGGAATTATGCAGCGAAGTAGCAACAGGTTGTTGAAATATGTGCAATTATTATTTGTCTTGTGATGAAAACAGTTTCTTGCCATCTTGAAATGTGCTTTTCCGTGAAGCCCAGCCAAGAGATTCAGAGGGTTTTCAGCATCGATTTTTGACGGTATTTTGCAGTGGATAATGCGGCGACGGGAGCTCCTTTCACCCCAGTAATGTGAAATACGATTTTTAAGCCAACAGCACAATCGGAAAACCTTCTCTGAAGTAATCAGGAGAGGCGAGAGCCTTTTGTGCTTGAGGAATGTGGTCATGTTGACGCTCAGAGGCTCGCACAAAAATGCCTGCGCCGGCAGCCGGGCCGCGGGGACGAGCAGAGCCGGCTCCAGCATTGACTGCTCAGAAGCAGAGACACTTCCACGCTCCCACTGAAGGGAATTGAGGAGGACGGAGGACTTCTGCAGCCGGGGGCTTCACTGCGGCTGTTCAGTCTGCAATTACGTCCCACGTCCTGGGGCTGAGCCGCGGAAGGCCCCCCGGGGCTTCCAACGGCCCTGCCGCTTAGCAGGCTCGGCCTCGGTGACGGTCATTTGTTTTACCGTGAGGTCAAACGGATCGAATCCTCCAAGCACGCAGACACTGCACACTTATTGCCAGGCCTGGGCTCTCTGGACAACGGTTCATGGCAGGGGCTCGCCCCGCTGGTCTCCGAGGCTGTGCTTGGGGTCAGGCAGTGGTTTGGGGCCAGGAGGTCCAAGGCAGTGTGACATCCAAGGGGGCGTGTCTTGTTCCCTGAGAATTTGTCTTCTTGCTTTTCGTGGAACAAATGCTGTCATGACAAGGCCCTGCACCAAGGCGGTTTCAGAGCCCTGTAGGTCCAATTGGGCCGTGTCCACGCAGGCCCCTTCGCTGGTGTCTCTCTGGCTCCTGTGTCTGCAGCTGTGATGTTATTATGAAGGTGCCACTTCTGCTGGGTGAAAGGAGGGTGGCTGTGACGTGGGAGGCAGAGGTCACAGAGCAACTGAAGATGCTGCTGGCTTTGAGACCACAGGAGGAGTCGTGCGCCAAGGAACGCGGGGGCCTCTAGAACCCGGGAGCGTGGCCCTGCCCTCACCTGGATTCCGGCCGCGGGAGACCCATTGCAGTCTGGACTCCAGAGCTGCAGGATGACGAGTGTGTGTTGTGGGAGCCACCAGGTCTGTGGCGATCTGCTGCAGCCGCTGGCAGGGGCGGGAGGACACAGGGCCCCGAGTCCGGAGTGAGTGGGAGGAGAAGGGGAGGGGCCGGGCCAGATCCTAGGATTTCATCTGAGGGCAGCAGGCAGCCGTCGGGTGTTCCTGGCTGCCAAGCAGCCCAACTAGTCTGCAGGACCGAGGACTCCAAGGCAGCAAGGTGAGAGCAGGTGCTGACGGGGACCACGGCTGTGTTCCGGGAGAGAGGCTGATGGCCGTGATGGGCTGGTGGGCGACATGTTTTAAAGGCTGAGCTCAGAGGATGTTCTGATCAGTCGTCTGAGGGCAGGAAGCGGGGACATCCTCCAGTGTGCCCAGCCCTTTGATGTGAGCGGCTGCGCGGGCTGTGGTGCTGGGGAGTGCAGAGGGGCCGAGCGTGGCTCCGGGTGGGAGAAGGAACGAAGGGTTCTGGGCCGAGGGGCCAAGAGAGGGGCTGGAGGGCGTCTGGCCTGGGCACGCAGACTGGGAGCCCTGAGCAGATGGGTGGCCTCTCCAGAGCTGGGACTGGGTGAGGAGTCCAGGGAGAGAGTGTGGCTGAAGACGGGGCCCTGGGACCCCTTCACTGCGGAGGTGGGAGGGAGCAGGAGCCAGCCGGGGACTGCGAGGGCTGCTGACCAGATACGAGAAAAATCAGGAGAGTTGGGACAAACAGCTTCCGGTCCCTCAATGCAGCCGTGACACGTGGGCGTCCCCTCCCTGCAGAGCCGGGACAGTCTCTGGCACAACAGCTTGCGCTTTCCAAGAGCCACCTGCTCGGACGTCTGGCCGGGGGCGTGTCCGTGCCTGGGTGTGGCCTTCCACGCCGGTTAAGCCCGCGGTTCTCGGCTTTCCAGAAAAGCGCCGGAAGCGTGCGTTCCTGGGCGGCCGCGGGTCTTGACGGAGAGAGAGCAAGTCCTGGCGTTTTCCCCCGGGCCTGGCAGGAAGGCTGCTCGCTCGCCTCGCCTCTGGCCAAGCGAGATGGCAGCTGGCGCCCCCCACCCACCGCGGACACGGGACGACAGTCATTCATTTGTTCATCCAACACTGTGAGGGTCTATGACGTGCCGTGCACATCTGTGAAATGAACAAATGAATGAATGCTTAAGAGACAAAATCTCACTCGATTTCCTCCCCACCCCCACAAATCTGGGTGACCTTGGACAAGTCTCGCCTCAGTTTCCCTTCTGTGAAACAATGGGTTTGGACCCATGAGTCCTGTGTTCCTTCGGGCAATGCCATCCTGGGATTCCCCAAAACACAGAAACAAAAGCAAACACCAAGTGTCCTAGACGGGCTTTGGACTAGACTCTAGACAGGTCACTCAACATCTCTGTCCCTCAGTTTCCCCATCTGTGGGATGGGGCCCATCCTGGAGCTCCTCCCGGGGCCCTGGAAGGGTGGCCTGCAGCGACGGCGGCCCTTTTGTCACCATCACTGGTCTCATGGCTGTGGTCAGGAGCTGCTCTGGAGGGCTCGGGCGGTTCCCTTCCAGATGCCTCCTGTCATCGTCAGACAGACTCCCCGTGTCCTCTGGCTCCCCGCAGCCGCCCCCAGCCCCGCACTTCCTGAGAGCTCTCGGCTACCCAGCGTCTCTTTAAATATTTAAACTGGTGTGATGCAACGCTCAGGCTCTGATGGCCTGGTCTGGTGCTCAGACCACGGTGGCAGGCTTTCAAAGCTTCATTTTAATAGTTCGTTGGAAGAAAATTGACCCAGAGAGAAAGCTGAAGCTTTTAAGGCATTAAAATGCCGAGAAAAGCTTGGATAGACCAGCATGAATTTCACTTAAGGGGAAAAATGTCTGCACTTGAGCTTCCCGAGCAGGCGCTGCCCGGCGGCTGCAGGGGCTGGGGCCGGGGCGCAGCCCTTTTGCAGGCAGGTGCATTACGGGCTGCGGTTTCAGGACCGTGATAAAGCAAGGCTGCCTTGGGCCAAATGGCTGCCTAACTGGAGGAAGAGGAGGGAGGGCAGCACTCCGCAGGGCAGCTCTTCACGGGCCACGGGCCACAGGCTGTTCGGGTCCTCTGTGTGTTTTGTCACCACGGTGGGGACTGAGGAGGGAAGGGGCAGGCATTGCTGATGGCGGCTCTGCTGGCCCCGAGGCCTGCCTTTTGGAGTAGAATTTGGAGCTTCTGCGGGGAAGGCCTGGCTGTGAGGAAAGGTCACAGCCCTGCCCTGTCTTGGTAGACAGCTCCCGCCTCCGGCTCGGGCTCTGGGTCAGGTACCTGGGCCTCACCTGGCCCACCACTCCCTTGAGGCTTGCCTTAGACAAATGACATCCGTATCAGGACACCGGGGTGACAATGCCCACCCACCCTGCTGACCTCACTGTAGCTGATGGGATCTGAAATAGTCCAGATGTCAAGGTCAGGGGCTGATGGGGCCACGTGTCCCACTTCTGCTTCCTCTTACCAGCCCTGGGACCCTGGCTTCGGAGAACACCAACCTGGCCGGTTTCACAGGTAAAACGGGGATAGCAAGGATGACAGGCGCTCTGTAACATTGCCGAGACTCACTGAGATAATTCGCACGAAACAGCACAGTGCCTGGCACAGGAAACCACTCAGAAATCAGGACAATGAGACGTGCCAATGAAAGGTTGCCCCACTAAATGCAGCCACACGACGCAGCCGCTGCTGCGGGTGAAGAAGATGATGAAGATGCGACTGTCCCTGTGCTTCCTGAGGCTCCCTCGAGCCAGAGGCAGCGAGCAAGGTGACCAGGCCCAGCGCCCAGCTTCCATCCCCAGCGGGGACGTGCCTGCGAATTTGGGATTACAAGAAGGCGCTGGGTCAGAGCTGACCCTTGCTTAGCAAATAGCTTTTCAAGACCTTGCAAACTCATTATGCAACAAGTTTACTGATCTCAGAAAAAACAGCTCCGAGAGCAAAATGCACTTACGAATATTCAATTGAAGCACAAATCACTGACGTGCTGATTTCAGTACAATTCTTATTTGTTAATTAAGGAAGTTCTCGAACTCCATCTCCTTTGCAACCCATAAAGGAGAGCTCTGCGGGCACCACACGGCTGGACTGGCTAGTGCAGCCAGATGAGCTCGCTGTCCAACGCAGCGGTGTGTCTTTAAGCATCTTCCATCCTGGGTCTGGGGATGGAACCTTCCAGTTAAGCCAATGAGCCTGTGGGCTGGACCGTGCCTGCCCTGAGGAGCCGCTGCTCATGGGGACGATGTGGAGAGGGCAGAGTGACAGCCCCTCCGAGGTGCCACCTTGGCTAAAGTGCCACGTTTGCGGTGCCTCAGCTTTTGCTTGTTGTTAATAAGATAGTTGGTTTGGCCTGTAAGTGAAGTGTACAGCTAACTAATGTGTCTGTAGCTTGGAATTATTTATTGCCTGTGATTGCTCTGCCTGGGTTTTTAATACATAATTCATATTTTGGAGATTTTTTTTTTTTTTCCTGAGCTCAGAGCTGGAGGAGAAAGCTGTGTGTGAATGTTCTGAGCAGGTCGATGATGCAGGGTTGGCCCAGACTGAGCAGTGGTGCTGGCCAGGGCAGCCAAGAGGGCCTGGGAGAACCTTCTGGAGCTCAGAGCCCAGGGCTCAGTCTCTCGGAAGAGAGACTCTGCATGCCTGGAGGTGAGCTTGTCTACCTCACCCTCCTGAGCATTCGGAGCTGCCCTTCCAGGCTGCCCCCTCCCCCTTCCAGCAGACAAGGGAGGCCTGATAAGCAGAATGTTCTTAACAGAGAGGAAGACAAGTCCTAAAGCAGAAGAGACTGTGGTTAGACTTGGAGGGCACTTACCACTGTAAGCCCTGCCAGACCTTGGAGGCAAGGCCAGGACTTGGTGGACCTGGGTTCTTGGAGACCTCCCTTGCTCTGAAGCAGCTCTACCTGAGGCTGGCTTAGCGGTGGAGGGCAGGCCATATGCATTCTGGCAGGTCTTATAATCCCACGATTATAAAGTGATCGCCGCGGGCAGAAATGCCCTGAAGAGCAAATATAATAAGAAAGGAGGCTTTGAACCAAATCGCTACCAAGAGATCAAGCAAAATCAGTTTGGGAGGTTTTCTAGAAGTGGGCGGCCTGCTGCTCACCTTCCATGATAAAAGCCGCCGGGCCCCAGCCGGCGAGCTCGGGTGTGGGCTGTAAATATCTGCTCTGTCGTTCGCATTCACGCTGGTGGAACCTCAGCCTCAGAAGGACAGCGGACGCCACAATAGCTCAGCGAGGATGTGAGCAATAATATTAGGGATGAAAGAGGCACATTCAGGGCTGTGAAGGATCCGGGCGAGCAGGGAGCACAGTGCTCAGAATGCTAAAGCCTCGCCGACGCGGGAGCCACACACGGATGAGTAATGGGAGAGGCCACATCACAGTCCATCAAGACATCTTAATCTGAGCTCATTTCTCTCCTGCAGGCTAGATGAGCCAGGAGGTGGCGGGCGGGAGGAGAGTGCCCTGCAGAGCAAGGCGTGTGCGCATGCAGGTGCCTGTGGGAGCGTGTGTGTGCGGAGTGCGTGCATGTGGGCATGTGTGGGTTCACGTGTAGTGTGTGGGGGCTGCACGTGTCAGCATATGTGCACAGGAGCACGTGTGTGCTGTGTGTGGTGCATGGGGTGTTGGTGAGATAATGGCAGACACCCACGCGCCGTAGGGCTGCTGCCCTGCGGCTCTGTCCCGCCGGAGCACCAAGGGTCCTCCCCGCAGTCCTGGGTCAGCCAGTTGCCCTCAGTTACAGGTGGACTTGTGTTTCCACATAGGAGACAATAGATCATTTGCCCAGGAAGGAAATTTCTTGCACAAGGCCACGACTCCTCAGCAGCCAGCAGAATGGTAGAGATCTGTCTGTACCCAGGCGGGAGGACACGTGCTGCCCTCTGGCAGGTGACTGAGACTTGGGGAGGGGGTGTTGTTTCTGGGCATCGTGAGACCATCCTTTCCTCTGGTCCAAAGCAGGCTTCTCAGCCGCGGCACTGCTGATATGTCGGGTTGGATGATTGGTCGCTGTGGGTGCGTCCTGTGCCTTGTAGGATGCTTGGTGGCATCCGTGGCCTGGCCACTAGATGCCAGGAGCACCTCCCTTCCAGTGTTTATAACCAAAAATGCCTCCAGACATGGCCAAGCGTGCCTGGGGGGTGGGGAGGACAGAATCGCCCTGGTTGAAGCCCCGTGGTCTGGACACTCCCCTGGTTCAGCCCCGGGCCCCAGGTGCAGGGCTGTCTTGGTGAAGAGCTGGGAGCTGAGTCTGTCTGTGGTTGGACAGGAACACGCAGGCCATCGAGGAATGCCAGCTGGGGTCAGCCACATGGGCGGGGCGAGGGGGAGGATGTGTCCCCATCTGGGCCACCATGTCTCCCATGCTGCACTAGCTCAGGGATGGACACTGTGGCAGGGAAAACCTCAGTGAGCGTCCTGATTCCAAACCAAGAGTAAGATGGTACAACCATGAGATGAATTAGCCAGCACGCCCTGGCCACACGGCAGGATTCCGAACCAGAGAGCCTCCACCCTGGTCAAGGCTGGCCATGACTCTGGGTCGGTGTGTCCCTGTGGCTCTGTGGTCAAGATGGCTAAAGCCGGCTTCGGGGGGCCGGGAGAGCCTGGCTCCCTTGGGCACCCCAGGAAACCATCCTGAGCCCTCGAAGCTCTGTGCGGCTGCCTCATGGCCATAGTCTCATCGGGGAGCAGGTGTTGAGCCTGGTGCTGATGGGGAGCCCTGCAAGCTCTGAGGGGGGCCAGGCCACGCCACGAGGCAAGAACACGCGAGAAACTCAGGCTCCAAGTCTTTACAATCTGCTTTGGCGCTAATTCCCCTTCGAGCACAGGGATTTGAGCAAAGATGTTTGTAGTTAACTCAATAATTAAAAACAAACGTTGCTTTATTTGGAATGACTCCGTCCCTCCTGGTTGTGGAGCTGGGATTCCAGCTGGGCCTCCATCAGAGCCGGGCTCTGCCCGCTGATGCTGGCAACACTTGTTCTGAGTGAAATGTGTATGGAGGGGGCAGCAGTTGGGCTCTTATGTGAAGGAGAAGGGGCTCAGCAGAAAGACTGAGGGACGTCACACGGTATTGCTCTTATTAAATCATCCGTCGACGCGGGGCTCTCTGTCTGCTAACACGGTCCGGGGGTGGAGGCCTGCGGATCTGAAACACGGGGAGGCTCCTCCTGGGTCCCCTGGAGCCCCTGTGCAGATGACAAGCTGCAGCTCTCAGACATCTTCCCCAGAGCAAGCTACATCTCACCACGTCGCTCTAGGGGTGCAACCCACCTGCTCATAGCTCAGGGCACAGGGCCCCCCATCTGGCCACTCAGCTCGAGCATGCCTAAAGCTCCACAGGGGCAACGGGCTTCCGCACACGGAAGAGTTAGCAGAGGCACTTGAAACCCTTGTGAAATTGTTGTGCCATCACCCAAAGTCAAATCCACTTTTCTTGAACTAGACCCGAGCTGTGATTATGCCGTGTCTTCCTGTACGGTTATCAACGCGGATACTCGGGAGGGTGCCCCGCCAACTGTGTCTCGTTAGCCATTACGGGCGTCCCGGTGGGCCCGGTGGGCTGGGCCAGGGAGGTGGGGGCAGGGTAGGAAGGAGGGTGGTCAGTCCTGATGCTTCTGGAAGGGGACCCTCGCCAGCAGGGAGGGGTGAGTAATCCACCTGCTGGGGGCCTTGGGCTGTCACGGGCTGGAGGAGGCCTGAAGGGCCCAGGCTGAGCACCCCGGACTCCCATGCTTCCTTGCCGTGCAGCTCTGGAGGAGCAGCTGACCTCTCCACGGTATAAAACGCCGTTTTGCAGAGCTGGGGAGGCTACAGATGCCAGGGATGGGACGGTGCTCCGAAAGCTGTAACGTGCTAGCAAAACGTCGGCTCCTCCGTTTACTGATGGTAGAACCCAGTGGGGTGCGGCAGAGAAGGAACCGGGTCACGCTCCACTGTCCGGCCAAGAGCAGGCTTATGGCTTGAGGGACCTTGGCCGCTGTGTCCTCAAAGTGGGTCCTTGAGGGTCCCTCGGCTCCCAGGGCAGGGCAGGGCGTGTGGGAAAGGGGAGAGGCAGCAAGGAGGGGTCGGGGCAGAGGCCTCAGGGGCTGCCCAGGACATTGCTGCTGCCCGGTGTGACTCTGCGTGTGCCACGGTCACAGTCCCCTGTGCACGGGGAAGCCCCCACTCAGGCTGTGCCCACCCTGGCCGGGTGGAGTCTGGGTCTAAGATGGGCCAGCAAGACCCTCACCGTTCAGACTGTGGAGTTCTTGGTCAGCAGCAGCCCTTGGACTGTGTGATGAGCAGCTTGGGGGATGGGCTCATTATGCAGTTGTTCATGCACCAGGTGTTTATTAAGTCCCGTCTGTATACCGGGTCCTGTGCCAGAGGCTGGGGTGGGAACAGGGCAGGCCAGGAAGGAAGCCGTGCTCCATCTGCAGAGGCCGGAGCCCACGCTCAAGTTCGAGCATTGCCGCTGAAGGTGGCTACCTGGAAGGCTAGGAGGGCTCCGGGAGGAGGCAGGCTGGGCAGTGGGTGGGGTTAGGAGCCGCACCGGTGGGGAAGGAGGGGATTCCGGAGGAGGAACACCTGAGCCTCTCCACGAGGCGGTAGGGACAAGAGGGGTGCGGGCCCTAGACCTCTGCTCTGCTCTGGGCTGCACAGTCCGGAAATCCTGCCTCTAGGCCATGGGAAGCTCGTTCCCATATTGTGCCGAATGTTGAACCTTCACCACAAAATTGCTCCCACTCTGGGATGACCCCCTTTCCAGGTAAGTCCCTGGTGTGGATTGTGGGATTGTGAAGCATGTGCATGTGTGTACGTGTGTGTGCACCCACGCATGTGTGTGCATGTGTTTGTGCATGAACATTTGTGCACAAATATGTATTTGTGTGCACAGGTGTGGAAACGTGTGTGTGTGTGCATGTGTGTGTGTGTGTGTGTGTGTGTGTGTATGTAGGGAAATCCAGACCCTCAGGGAGGCAGGTGCAGCTCCTGGCCACGTTCTGCTCTGCTCTCCCCCGGCACCCTCCCCAGCAGCCTTCTGGACTTGGAACACAGGATGGGGAGACAGGGAGAGACTGCGTGACATGGCCAGCGTTCTTGAGCCGGGTCCTCTCTCCCGCTGCTGAGGAGCTGCCAGGGGCGTGAGCTGGAGCCCACACTCGGCCATCCATCAGCCTGGTCTGCGGGGACCTCCCGTCATATCCCGTCTTTTAACTGATTGATGAGGCAGAGTTGGTTAATAATGTAGCACGTTTGTGAGTGTTTTTTGAGGGGGAGGCACCTCCTTTCAGGGCCCCAGTCTCCTCCGCCCTCCTCCTGCTCCCAGAGGTCTTGCAGAGGGATGACTCACCACAGTGCGTGGGGTTGGATGCGCGTTTCCCTGGGCGTGGGGGGTGGAGGGCAGGCCCCGCAAACTGTTTGATGTCTCACCATCTCTTGCCAGCGTCTGTGGGTGTCGGTGCTAATCACGTGCCAGCCCTCGAGTGCTGTGGGGTAATTGTGTGCGTCAACTTGACTGGGCCCTGGGGCGCCCAGATATTTGGTTAAACCTCATTCTGGGTGTTTCCACGGGGACGTTTCTGGATAAAGTTAGCATTTGAATGGTGGAGTGGGTAAGGCAGACCACCCTCCCCAACATGGGAGGCGCCCGTTTGTTCAGACAAAGCTGCTGCTGGAGTCACGCCAAGAGCAGTGGCAGGGGGTTCCCACAAGGGAGAGCCCCAGACCGCCCTGCGATGAGGCCGGTGGGGTCCAAGGAGAGAAGCGCTAAAGGCCAGGTGTTCGGTTGGTCCACAGCGTCTATGTGGGGAGCTCACACACAGGGTGTGGCAGGGTCCTCGTGACGGACGGCGGGAGGAAGGGTGTGTCCTACTCAGGTCTGACCGCATCGAGGGGTCAGGGTGTGGAGTTTGATGAGGGTTTAAGGAACTCGGCTCAGGGCTGGGGCCAGTTTCTTTCAGTGTTATGGGCAACAACCTGGATACCTCCTTTATCCGTCCGTCCCCAGGGATGTTGGAGGTCCTGGTTAGGCTCAAGCCTGCTGGGAAACCCGCAGCTGGCTGGTCACAGGGCAGTCAGGCCCACCGTGATTCTCGATCAGGACACAGAATGGAGCTGGGGGAGCTGGGAGGCCGGAGCAGAGCACGAAGGCTGAGTGAGAGGCAGCTCCTCCCGCCCGCCCGCTGGAGCGGTGACACCCGTCTTTTCCTTCCTGTAGACTCGGGACTGACCGCCCCGTTGACTCTTCGGGTCCCCAGCTTGCTGTCTACAGATTGGGGACTCCTCTAGCTCTGCAATCATGTGGATGTTTCCTTATGACAAATCTCTTTCTATATGCATGCGCACACACATGTCCTGTGGGTTCTGTTTCTTTGGAGACCCCTGACGAGGACACACGTGAGGACCACTGCCTGGACCCTATGACCAGCTGTGGGGCTCCGTGGCCTGTGGCTCACTCATCTTGTCCACCCACGTGGCAGCTCTGCACCGAGCCCGGCCAAGGGCGGTCAGCCCAGGCCCTTCCTGGATGCAGGCAGCCTGGTGGACGTCAAAGGTGGACAGCACAGGGTGAGGTCTCCAAGGGGACATGCAGGGTCCATCTGGGGTGGCAGAAGAGGGCAGGGAGGAGCAAGGTGGGGGCCATGGGGACCGTCTGAGCAGGGGGCTGTCAGGCTCCTGCCGGGCGGGGACCCTGATGGTCCACTCCTGGGGACTAGGAGGGCCTGAGTCTGTACCCTCAGGAGGGGCTGCCATGGCAGCTGAGCAATGTCACAGCTGGGCCCACCACAGACAGGGGCACCAAGGCCATGCAGGCTGACCATGCCTGAGTTTCCAGTTTCCACGCTTAGCGCAGCCCAGCAGGCGGGTTCTACGGGAAAGGGAAGAGTTTAGCCCCAGCACATGGCTGGTCAGTTGGGGAGGGGACAAGTTAGCTTCCTGTGGCCGCTGGAATAAATTGCCACAAAAGTGGCGATGAGAAGGCACAGAAATGTGCCCGCTCCTGGCTCTGGAGGGCAGAAGCAGAAATCCAGGTGTCCCAGGGCTGCACTCCCTCCAGAGAGGACCCTTTCTGTCTCTTCCAGCTCCTAGGGACCCCGGGTGTCCTGGCTGGGGGCCCCTCACTCCAACCTTCAAGGGCAGTGTCTTCGAGGCTCCCCACTCCGTTGTCACCTCACCCCCCCTGCATGTCCTGATCTCTGTCTGTGCCCTCCTAGAAGGCACCTGTGTCTGCACAGCCCGTCTGCCCTGCATGGCCAGGCCCAGCCCAAGTGGGACGCACGTGCGATTCCTGTGTCCTGGGGCAGGGGCCTTCCGCCACCTCTGGGCGCCTGGGCACTTGGTTTCCCCTTTCCATGGAGTGTGCAATCTGTGTCCAGCCTGCCATGCCTGCAGGGCTATGTGCAGGCCACCATGGACTCGAGTTCCAGGAGTGAGGGCAGTGCAGCCTGGGTGGGCGCCTTGAGGGCAGGGAGCAGGACACAGCTGTTCCTGGGTGGTAGTGGGTGCCCAGGAGGCTTGCTGGGAGATTGGGGGGTGCCCCAGGAGAGCCCAGCCTCTCTCGCGGGCAGCAGGGCCCGGACAACCTGGAGAGAGACACTTTCCCTGTCTCTGGCAGCTCCCCTCTGCAGCCCTGCTGCATGGGAGGCCAAGGACATGCTGAGACACAGACATCACTTGCAGTGTCCCCAGGGCAGTGTGGTCCCAGCTCCTTCCAGGTCCTCTGACAGCTGGGCTGTCTCAGCTGCCCCTGCTCTCTGGGGCAGGCCCTCACCGCGTGGGCCGAGCAGGCGAGAGGTCCCTGCCACAGGGGCTTGCATCCAAGGAAGAAAGGCCTGTGGGTGCAGCAGCCCAGCAAAATCAAATCAGCGAAAGGAGAGATTTAATTCAGGAAAATTAGCTCCTAATGATTTACGGCTTCATTAATGACTTTGATTGAACCAATGATTTTCTCCACACTTTCCAAGGAGGCTGGCTTTCGGCCAGGAGGCTATTGGGTGACTCAGCAGAAGAGACGCATTTGTCTCTTCTAAATGCTTAATGATCCTGCCCGCCACTTCCCTCTCGGGGTGCCGAGTGCTCCCCAGCTCACTGTGCTAGAGGACCTGGGGAGGCAGACCGAGACGCACAGGCCCGGACACATGGAGACAGGCAGATGTACTGACACAGACACACAGAGAGACCTGCACGCATCTCCACTGTGGAGATAAAGGCTGCCCAGCATGTTGTCGCCGGGGCTCTCTGGGAGCCAGGACACCTCTGCCTTTCGCCCTGGCTCCTAAGTCTCTATCTCTGTTCTTTTTCTCTTTTCTCCTTTGATTAAACCTTTTGTTTTGAGATAGCTGTAGATTCACGTGCAGATTTAAGAACTAAACAGAGAGGGCCCTGGTACCCTTTGCTCAGTTTCCCCCGTGGAGACAGCTCGCAGGAGTCTAGGGAGCAGCCGTGACACAGAACATCCCGTACCGCAGGGACCATCCAGGCCCTTTCGTACCAGTGTCCCGCCCTCCTGCCCTCCTGAGCCCCTCGGCCGCGGATCCGTGCTCTGTCCCCACAGCTGTGTCATGTCAGGGACGTCACGTAAATGGAGTCGTGCCGTGAGGAGCCTTCTGGGGTCGGCTTTCCCTCGTTCAGCCTAATTCCCTGGAGACTCCTCAAGACTGTCGCCTGTGTCAATGGTTGGTCCCTTTATTAACGGCCGTGGTGCGGCGTTCTGCTGCTGGCCCCACGTGGGGGCTTTTGCGTGAACATGCGCTTCCATTTTCCTGGGATGAACGTTCGGGTGTGTGACTGTGGGGTCGTATGTAGTTGCATGTTCAGTTTTTAAAGAAAGTGCCGGACTGTTTTCAGAGTGGCTACGTCAGTTTCCACACCCACCCGTGACATCCGAGGGACCCACGTCCTGTGGCATTTGGTGCTGTTGCTGTGTTTCATTCTGGCCGTTGGGTAGGTGCGTGTGCCCTCTCTCCCCTCCTCCCCTGAGCCTCAGTCTCCCCGACTGTCCAATGGTGGCTGACCCCGGAGCTTTCCGTGGAGCCCATTGGGGCTCGTATGTGAGCGGTTCGGAGCCCTTGCGGAGCGCGGTGCGGACGGGCCTGTGTCATTACAGGGGCAAACAGGCCAGAGATGCGGAACCTGGGCTTCCTGCCTTTCCTTCTGTCTTTCTTATTTGGTCCTTTTCCCCCGTGGGTCCCGTGGGGAGAGCTCCCAGGAACAGTTGCTTCCTATTGGTACTAAGGCACACCACGCCCCCGGCTCCCAGGATGCTCCCCGCAGCCCTGTGGGGAAAATACGACAGGCACCAAAGACCCTCTTACCGGGGAGGAAACTGAGGCTGGGAGGGGTGAGGCGGTGAGGCTGGCGGTGCCGCCTCCTCCATCCCTGTTCCTGCTCTTCCGAGTAAACTGAGGCCTGGCAAAGGCAGATTTCAGCCCCATGTGGTCTGTGCGCCACGAGGGGTGAGGACGTCCCTGCCACCTGCCCTGTTGTGAGGAGGCCACGGTTGCCGGGGAGGAGTTTCCCAAACGCTGTCAGCGTCATCACCACAACCCTCGGGGACAAGACCTTTCTCTGACCATTTTACAGATGAGGAGAATGAGGTGGAGAGAGCAGGGAAGGGACGGCGAGACCCCTTGGGCTCCACGCCTCTTCCAGCTCGGGTGCTTCCAGCTGTTCCCTGGTTTGGGGCCGCGTCCCTCTTACCTGGTCCCCGCGCTCCCGTTTCTCCCCCTCTGGCGAGGCCACCTCTGCCTCCTTCTTACAGGGCTTTGTTCCCCCGGGGAACCCAGGACGGCGCTGCCCTCGAAGCTCCCTGACTATAAACCGCAGCGTTTTCCCTGCCGGGCGATGAGGCCCCGGGGATTAGCAGGCAACCATGGCACGTCCTGGGCACAGGGGCGGGAGCAGGTGGCTTTCTGAGGGTGTCTGTGGCCCCCATTCCTGCCGCTTGAAGGAGGATAGGCCTGGCTGGGCAACCAACAGCCCGAAAAGTGCCCGCCTCTGATCAGAGGGGCTGTGGGCTTCTGGCGCTTTCCTGGCCAGAGCTTGCCAAGCTCCCTCCAGTCTGCTGGACACCGATTGATCAAAGATTGATCAAAGATTGATCAAACAGCACTCCCCTTGCTGAGGCCCGACAGTCGGCCCAGGGATCAAACAGCCGCTCTACCGGGCACCAGCCCAGCAGCAGAAGGCGGCGCTTCCGTCTGCCTGACCCCTCCCCCGCCCCAACCACCAAATGTTTCTTGGGCTTCTGGGAATGCAAGTCTTCCAGCACTTTCTACTCAGACCAACACCGGGGGTGAAGCAGCTAAGGCCAGAGCTTGCCACTTGGGGGTGTGCCTGTGTGTGCACACGTGTGTGTGTGTATCATGAGCACATATGCATGCCTATGCAGGTGCATGACATGCGTGTGTGCGACTGGACATGCGAGCATGTGCACATGCGTGGCTAAATGTGCATGGTGTGCACATACATGTCACGAGCACATCCGTGCAGTTGCACGTGCACTTGCAGGCGTCCAGGAACACGTGTGAATGCGCAGTCCGTGTGTCCATGAGCATGTTGTCTGTGCGGGTGCTGGTGCTCGGGTTGTGCGCATGTGATCGGCTATGAACGACGACACATCAGGAGAAGCGGCAGTGAGGCCTCACCCGTGCTGGGGGTTGGCTCCACGCCACCTGGAGCACTGCGCTGCTCTCCAGAGTGAACCTTACACAATGCCAAGAGAGGGCCTGGGCCACTCAGTTAAGTGTCTGGAGGGGACAGTGCTGTTTTCCCGATGAGGACAACATTTCCTGTACAAAGTGGCTATTTGGGGAGAAGTACGGGGCTTCTCTGCCCTTCAGAATGTCCTCGAAGCCCTTGACTGCTGCCTCAGCTGAGCACAGGGGCCCCGTGGGGACAAATCTGCAATCTGTGAAGTCCCCTCACTCGCTGTGACAGCTGGCCTCGCTCTCCAGGGCACACTTTGTTTACTCTGCCAAAAGTCATCACCGAGAGAAAAGGAGGTCTCTGCAGAGCCCCGGTGGCTGGCTGCCACCCTGGCAGGGGAGGGCCCAGGACGAGACAGGTGGGACAAAGCCGGCCTAGCCTTTGCGCCGCCACCCTGCTTCCAGGGCTGAGAGGACAGGCACGCTGCCTCTGAAATGAGGACTTGCAGATGTCCTGTCCGGTGGAAGGGCAGTCGGTGCCATCGGGGTCCCCACAGCTCACTCTGCTCATTGGGGTCTGTCCTGCTTCCTGACTGGCTGCAGGGAGGCCCTGAACTCCCTGTGAAAATCAGTGACACTGTATGTATCTTCTCCCTTTGACTCGTGAGGGTTGCATGGATCAAATGAGAGTTTACGAAGCACCTACTGTGTGCCAGGTGCATGCCGGGAGCTTTCCACTTGCATGAGCTGAGTCCCGTGGCACCTGCCAGGCTGCTAACAAGTGGGGAGATTCGAACCCAGCTCCTCTGTCCGCTTGGCTGCCCTGAGGACAGAACCCGGCCACAGCCTGGTGCCTGTCACTCCTGCCATGGGTGGAAGGGATAAGAGAAGCCTCTGCGAGACCTGGACAGAAAGTGACACCTTTGTCCCTTGGCCACAGCGCTCTCCTGCCCCTCCCCGGAGGCCCCTGTCCGGGCCAGGGCATGGCTGTGTCTCCTCCGTCCAGTCCCACGGCTGGAACCACTGCTGGGGCCATTCACAGGTGAGCTCTGAGCTCAGGTGTGCTTGGCTCTGCCTCCTGCCTCAGCTCCTCCCCCGGGGTTCTCTGGGAGCCTCTGTGTGGCCCCTCCCGGCCTCTGTTGCCCAGCTTGGGCCCTGCAGGACTGAAATCAAACCCCACGGCCCCTGGAAAGGGAGAGCAAGCGGGAGAGGCCCGCAGTGCGGATGTGCGGACTAGGACATCCCCAGGCCTGGGGTTAGTTCCCACACAGCCAGATCAGAAACATGCCTAAACACCTGGTTTGATGAATTTCCAGGACGCCAGCTGCAGACGGAGCAAAGGAAGGTTGAAAGGCAGTGTGCCGGCTGATCCATTTGTGTTTATTTTCACCATGATCATGTGGTTTGGGGACAGCGTGGAGGGAGCTGTCACTCTGCCGTTATGCTCTCCTCTCTTCCTCTTCCTTTCATCTGCAGCTCACCCCGTGGGAGGCTGATTCCTGAGTCCCAGGACAGGGGGACCACGGCAGAGAAACACGTGCAGCTCCTCCCTGGCCCCGGCCAAGGGGTCCGTCACGGCAGCGTCCACCCTGAGCTTGGGTGGATGGGGTCCCAAGGGCCCGGGGGCGTTGGCCGCAGTGCTGCCTGCTGGCTCCTCCCAGGAGCTTGGGGACAAGGGCTCAAAGCCCTGTGCTGGCCACTCCCTTGGCAGGACTCTGCGTGGCCTGGGTCAGTGGTCATTGTGGTGCCCACGACCACACCTGGGCCACATGCTGCAAATGGTCCCACAACACCTGGCTTGCCCCTGTCCCCAGGACAGGCCTTGAGACCTGGAGCCCCGGCCACACAGGGCCTGGTGGGAGGTGCTCTGGAGCCCAGTCGCAGAGGCTACCCCAGAGAAGCCCAGCCCGACAGGCAAGAACATTCCAGAAAAACTCTAGTACCTTACTTGACTTTCCCGACCCCAGGAGGGGGGCACATGGTGCCCAATGACACTCCTAGAAACCTCTTCCTCTTCCCACCCGCCCCTCCCAGATGACAGTGTCTCTCCCTGCCCCATGCACCTTGAAATCAAAACCAAGCAAGCCCACTGCCCCCATGCCCCCCGCCAGCCCCGTGTTTCTCGTCCTTGTGGTATGAATATCCTTCCCTTCTGCTAGGTCTGCTTCAGGAACGGAAACACGACACAACCAGCAGGCTGCCGGCACAAACCCCACGGAGGGCGGCGGGGGACACACGCAGGGGGCACCGCCCGTCTCCTTGGAAGGCGGAGGGAGAGGGTGAAGGACACACTGGTAAGAATTTGGTCCAATTGTTGTCGCAAGGAGGGGGGTTGATTGCAAGGCTCCGCTGGGCCTCCGGGGGCCTGGAGCTGTGTCCCTGTCCCCAAGCCATGCCTTATCCCCACCTGTCCCAGCTCTGTGGCCTTGCCTGCTGTAGCTCATCTCCTTCCTCCTCCTCTTCTCACCTGGGTGGGTTGTGGTCTAGTAATCATTAGTATTAATGACACTCATTACTATTAGGAATGTCAAATGTGCTGTATCTTGTTTTGTTTTCACAACTATCCCAGGTGCCATCCTGTGGCTCAGATTAGGAAACTGAGGCTCAGGGAGGCTGAGCAGACTACCGCATCACGCAGGGCTGTGGCAGAGCTGGAGTCCACATTCCTGTCTGTGTGGCCCCAAAGCTCCCGCTGGCACCTGGACACCACGCTGCCCCCAGAGGTGCCCGGGCAGCAGCTCCCTTGCATGTCCCATTCTGCTTACCTGGCTCTGCCAGAGGCCCCGAGCCCTTGATGACGGCCTGCTGGTGAGCGGGGACCACGGCGTGGCCTGCCGGGCTGGGCGTCGGGCTCCGCAGGGCTCCGGGCAAAGCATCCATCACCTGCTCTTGGCCAGAGCGGCGGAGACGCTGGGCGGCTGCCTGCCGGCGAGGACGACAACCGAGCCAGCCAAGGGGGGCTTGCATCAGGGACTGGGGCAGGAAAGGCCTCCACTCAAGGAGAAGATTTTTGTCTAAAAGCTAATAACTCTTTCTAAAACCAAAAGAAGTGTTTTCCCCTTAGCCCAGCGCACGAGAAATGGTGAGACACGTTGGCTGAATTATAGCAACTTTTTACATCACGGAGAGAAAAAAAAGCCCCATCATCAAAAAATAAAACCCCACACAGCCTAGAGTGTTGGTGAGTCACAGCTCGTGCCATGGGGGCTGCACCGGCCCTGCACACGTGGGGGCCCCGGAGGCCTGTGCCCAGGGCTGCCTGCCCAGGCAGTCTGGACAGGGTGGTGGGTGGCCAGTCACCAACCCCCAGGGGTCCACTGGAGTCAAAGTGCTGCCACAGCTGTGAGCTGGAAGAGCCAGCTGGCCGGGGATCAGCCCTAAAACTCACCTGGGAAGGGAACCCAAGACACATTTGCCAGAAGCGGGCGCACAACCCGGAGGCTGCTGTCCTGCAGACCCCGCGCCGGCCTGGGCTGCCGGGAGACGGGGCAGAGGGGCGCCAAGTGGAGCAGTGCGCTCCCCAAAAGGAGAGCCACATGGGTGTCAGGAAGGGACACCCACCTCTGTCCAGGTCGGGCCCTGGTGACGTGAGGGGCCTGGTTTTGCTGGAGCAAAAGGAACTGAATGGGGCCTTTCCGGAAGCTGCGCCTGTGGGCTCTGACCTGTTGGAGGATGTCACAGCTCCCCGGTCCTCAGGCTGTCCCAGGAGGCCTGTACCCCCCAAGGGAGGTCTGAGGGCACAGGAAGTACAGTTCTGGGGCTTGCCTGTGAGAGGTGGGCCATGAACCCCCGGCTTAGAATAGCTAGGGTAGGTCATCTGGAAAGTTCCCTGCTGCCCCCTGCAGTGGGTGAGCGCCCATCACTAGAGGTGTTCGTGTGCATGCGCTGGCTGGAATGGGCTGTGCATGAGTTATGGGATGGGAGCACTGCAAGGAGCCTGGGGATCATTCCAGCTAGTGCTGTGCCCTGGAGGAGGGATTGCAGCCAAGAGGTGTGGATGCACCCCAGGTCCCCAGCTCAGTGCCGCAGGGCCATGGCTGAATGCTGGCACCCCAACCGGCAGCCCAGGGCCTCTGTACACCCCGTCTGCCCTCCTGAAGCACTGCCTGTGTGCTACGGGGCCAGCATGGGTGGGCTGCACCCCCGGCTGCCCCGGGCCACCCTCCTGCACTTGCAGGCTGAGCAAGTGCTCAGAATGATCCCTGCAAAGCCCTCCAGAGACTTTCTTCCTGACGACAGCTAAAGCTCGCGTGTTTCCCGGATGCCCACTGCCTGCCAGGCTGGAGCCAGGCCCTTTGCTCTGCTGTCTCAGCCTGCTTTTGAGGCAGGAAGAAATGGAAGTTCAGAGAGGCTGGGAGTCCACGCCGTGGCCAGCAGCCGGGCTGGGGTTCCAGTGGGGCCTGGATCATGCTGCTACGGCTCAAGTCCTCGGCATTCACCACCCCGCTGCCACCTGCTGTCCACGGGAGGAGGAGGAGGAGGCCAGAGGCAGGGACAGCAGTGGTCACAGGTGTCCACGGCAGGGGCACGGCTGGCTTGTGGGGGCAGGGGTGAGGGGCGAGGGGAGCTGTACCCCGAGACCTGTGCACGGGCCACCCAGGCTAGAGGTGGGAGCAACGAGCCCCAGTGGAAGGACAAGCAGCTGAGTGAGTGAATGAATGACCGAGTGCAGAGAACAGGGACGTGGGTGGCCTTGAGCTTCAGACAAGGGTGGAGTCTGGGCAGGGAGTCACACAGGCTGCCGTGAGGCTGGGGAAGGAGCCATGCTCAGCTGTGCTTTAGGGAGTATTCTTGGATGGTGGCCGCAGAGGGGACAGCTGGAAAGAGACCCATGAAGAAAGGTCACTGGACGCTGGACGGGCAGTTGAGAGTATTCAAGCCAAGCTGTGGCCGAAATGCCGGGGAGAGGACTTGCAGGTGGGTTGGGGGACATGGGGCCGTCAGGAGGGAGCCAGAGCCCATGGCCAGGGCGGGGATCGTCCCAGGATGCTGCTGGGACGTGCGGGTTGAACACGAGCACCGAGGGAGGGGCCCCCTCCCACCCCCGCCCCTCACAGTGATCTGCAAACTTCTTACTTTAGCACCAAGCTTCCCCGGCGCATCCTCCTCTCTCGTGGCTGCCTGTGGCCCCCGCAGGCCCGTGCTTGCCAGTGGGAGCGGCCATCCGGCGTGTCCCAGACTCGTGCAGCTCCGTGGCATGTGCCAGGAGAAGCTACGTAAAACTCAGGGGTGGGCTCCAAGAGGAGAAGCCAACAGGGAGGCACGCTGCACGGAAACTTCCAGCATGTGTCGCTCCTTGTAGACGCTGGCGCAGACAGAGGCAGCCTCGCTCGCTGCAGAGTGACAGGCTATTTGCTCCGTGGGAAATTGGATGAAATTAGATTTGTCCTTGAGAATCTTCTCACCTAGAGCCCTGGGGACAGTTGACCCTCTGCCGGCTCAAACTTCACGGGCAAGGCAATGACTGGCCATGCTGGCGCCCTGGCCAGGGGCTTCCTCGGGAATCAGTGCACCAGGTGTTCAAATTCTGCAGCTGGATTGGGGTGGGGCTCGCATGCCTGCCTCGCTGTTGGCTGGGGGGATCTCCCGATTTCCGAGCGAATTACAACCTGTTTTTATAACATGGTACAGAGCCCAGCCCAGGCTGAGAAGCCTTTGCTTCCCCCCTCTGAGTCTCTGGTCCTTTCCTTCTGACCAAGGTGGGGTTGCTGCCTGTAGCAGGCTCGGCTCCCCTTCAATGGGGCACAGAACAGGTCAAGCAGGGGCTGCCCAGAGGGCCGTGGAAGGTGCTAGTTCAGGGACTCGGCACCCGGTTGTCCGGCTTCCGTAAGATGGAGCAGAATAATCTCGTGCCGGAAACCTCACGCAGCACGTTCTTCCCCGCGGGGGTTTCCTGGACCCCTCCCGTGCGCCCGCAAGTGTCTCATCCTGCAGCCCCTCGGTGTGGGGGCGCGCCCCTGATTTAGCAAGAGGGTGCGGAGGTGGGCAGCTTGTCCGTGGCCAGGCCCGCCAGCCCGGACACCCCACTCTGAGCTCTGTCTCGGTGCCGCCGGAGCTCTGGAAGAGATGACCTTGAACACCTTTGAGGCCATGAAATAAGTAAAGAGAGGATCCAACAAGCCCAGAACAGGAGAACCACGCAGAGGACTCCTGGGAGCTTGTAGACAGACCTCGGGGTCACGGTGCGTTTTTCCACCTGCTTTTTTATGTCTCGTGAATGTACTGTCCGTTCTCCAACTAACGGTTTTTGAATGACACCCATCGCCAACCCCTGTGAGGACGGTCGGACACTGGGATGGGCAGCAGGGCGTGGCAGTCCGCAGAGGGGTGGTGTGCAGGGCTTGCGCGGCACGGGGGAGCCGCTCTCCCCCCCCCCCGAGCCCCCGTTGCCGGGTGGGGGGCGGCCGGGTAGGAGGTGGCTCCGGCAGCCGAGACTGCGTTATATTTAGGTAGAGTGGGTGGCTGCCTACTTGGTACGGTTTCACAGGCTTGGGGGGGTCCTTCCAAACCCCAAAATACCTCCTCCACCTGCTTCCTGGAGCTGCAATCTCTCTGATAAGAGAACATCTCTGTTCCATAGTTGGCAGGAGAGCCAGCTCGCCCCTTTGTGCTGGTGCTGACACTGACCTAAGTCACACCCCACGAGGAGCAGGTGCGTGACAGATTCTCGGGCTGGAAGGGCCACTTACGGCCTCGTTCAGGAAGGCCCTGCCTTTCTGCTCCTCGGCCCTGTGTCTCCCGGGGACCCATTAGGAGCTAATGGCAGCTGATTCTTACTGCTGGCCTAGCCCGGATCCCTGTAGGGGAGGGTAGGGCTGCTTCCAGCAGTTTCCGCATACCCCTGCCCTTAACCACGTTGCCATCCAGCGAGAGAGACTGAGAAGGCCGACAGCCTCCCACATGCACCGTTGCACATCATGACATACCGAGAGGGCAAAGGACAGTGTGCCCCAAGACATGGCCTGTCAGAGAAGGGCATTTGAGCTGAGGCTTTGTGGGTGAATAGGAGTTCACTAAGCAATGAGTGGGGAAGAGGTTTCCATGTAGGAGGAAGAGAGTGCGGGATGGCTGGAGGCAGGAAGCAGCTGGCATGTTAAAGGACCCCGTGGAGGCAAAGGGGCCCTGGGAGTGAGAGGACAGCCAGGAGACAAGGCAGACAGGAGCCAGCCTCCACCCACAGTCACAGCAGGCGCGCACCTGGTGATACCTGGCACCTGGCTCCTGTCAGGATGGGTCCACAGGCCCCTCCAGGGTCCAAGTGCCAGGTGGTCCCCAGGTGGAGTGGTGTTTGAGATGTGCCGCCAGGTCGGACAGAGGACTGGGGCTTTCAGCAGGGGCGATGGGGTCCCCTGGCTGAGCCGTCACGTGCCTGAGCTCCGGGGACAGGGCACACCCAGCGCTGTGTGGCTTCCTTCGCTCCTAGTACGTGGTTCGTGCCCGGCAGAGGCTCTGTTGCTGTTTTAATTTTATTGTTGATGAGAGCGTTTCAACCACAGGGGACACACCCTTGGCCTCTCTGTGTCCTTCGAAGAACCTGATGTCCTCCTGGGCTCCACACACACCCTGAGGGTGGATTGTGGTTTTAAGGACAACGGAGAGCCACACACAAGGGCGTGGGCTGAGATTTCACCAGTGTTCCTTTGGTCAGCTGTTGCCTTTTTTTTTTTTTTTTTAATTTCAGACCATTAGGACAAAAATGTTCAAAGCAGAGTAAAAACTCCTTAATTCAGACCCAGGTATTTGGGAATCTAGAATATGATGGTTCGGAGCATCTGGTTTGATTAACAAATTTACAAGACAAAAAATTAGGAATGTTTAGTTTTCTTGAACCAGCCACGTTCCCACCTGCTCGCCTTCGGGTGTAAAATGCTGTGGTTATACCAGCGATAGTGTCCTCAAGGTGCTCGCGTGATCGGCGGGTGGTGGCGTGGTTCCAGGCTGGCCGGGGTCCAGCGTGGGACCCTGGGGCTATGCTGTTTCCCCGCAGTGGCGTCTGCGTGTGGACGTCGTTATAGAACAGATTGTGCTGAGACTTGTCAGCAAGGCGAGGCCGACTTCACTCAGGACCACACGACAGGTGTCAGGACTGTGACCACGGGGAGGGAGGCCAGGCTCAACACTGAGTGCCACGAGGACAGCACTCGTCCAAGAGGGCTCAGCGGAGCCGGCCTGAAGTTCGGTCAGGGAGGCGTCTTTGCCAGTGCGTCCTGGAGAGCAGGAGGGAGTGACAGGTCCCCGACCACGGGGCCCCTTCCGCAGCCCCACGCACGGCTCAGTGGCTCCTGTCTCGCCTCAGGCTCCTCCCCTGTAAAGCGGGGTCGTGGATCCCATCCTCAGGGGACGTGGACAAGCTTGGCCTTACACGAGCAGTGAACACATCTCTATTTGAAATACTCAAGTAGAAACACCAACAGAGGACATTCTGTGTCTCCTTTCTTTGTGACTTGCTCCGCGTGGGCGACTGGCAGTCACGCATTGCCCCCATCATCACGATTATGTCGCACACTCGGGACTGTGCCACGCAGGTCCCACAGCTAACGGTGGGGCCCGCAGGTCTCTGCATGCTGCTGTGAAGAGGTGAGTTTAGCTCTCCAGGGCTGTGTAGCAGGTCGTTGTGTGGATGTGGCCTTTGTTCCCTTACTGATGGGCACGTGGGTCATGCAGTTTTTCGCTTTTGCAAGTGACATCCTTGAGTAACCAGTGTGGCAGACAGAACCGCACCCCCACAGCCCCGCAGACGTCCACGTCCCGATCCCCAGAACGCACGACCGCGCTCCCTTACAGGCGAAAGAACCTTGCGGATGCGCCAAGGGACAGACCCTGCGGCGGGAGGTCACCCGGATGGTGTGCTGGGCCCAGTGTGATCACGAGGGCCCGTGGACCACCTGCTGACACCTTGATTGCAGACGTCTGACCTCCATCGCTGTAGGGGAGTCGGTTTGTTCTCTCTCAAGCCACTGTGTTTGTAGAAATCGGTTACAGCAGCCAAGGAAACCGGCACACGCACCTCTGTGAACGTGTCTGACTATTTCCGTGAGGTGGATTCCTGGAAATGAACTTGCATGGCGCCAGGGTGTGCGCATTTGCAGGGTTCATGGTCATTGAGCAATTGTCCTATAAACACGCTTTGCAAACGGACACACTTGCAGACTCCATCCACACATTCCCTCGTGGGGGATTACTGACCGTGGCTGCTTCCCCACCCTGGAGCCAGCGCTGGGCATGTTTCCCTTACTTTAAACTTTGTCAGTTTGCAAACAAAGTATTATCTCATTCATTTGAATTTACGTGAATCCTGCTAATTGCGTTCCTGCCCCTCCCCACCCGAACCGCCTGATCACGATGTCTGCTTATTTTTCTGCTGGGTGTGTCGCAGTTTTCTTACTTGCTTGTAAGTTCTCTTCATATTTTCCAAGAGCGATGTTAATAATAACCCTTTCTGATGATAATCCGTTGTTTATTTCAAGGGTTTCAAATACATTCTCTCACTCTGTCGCTTGTCCCTGCATTTTAAAAATAGTGCCTTTGGTCCAACAGAAGCTATGAAACAGCTTTATGAATAAAATATGTCAGTCATTTTCTCTATGGCTTCCAGGTTTCATATTGCTCTTCACACATTTTTCCCTTCCCAAAGAGTATAAATATGTGCTTTTTAATTTTCCTCTAAAACCTTTACAGCCTATTAGAACATTTGACTCTCTAATTCCTCTGATTTTGCTCGTGAGCACTGTGAGGTGGGACCTAACCTGTTCCTTCTCTCCAGCAGCCGAGGGGGTCCTTGTTGGAGGATTCGCACTGAGCGTCCCGCACCTTCTTCTGGAACCAGCGGCCGTGCGTGGTTGGGTCCACGCCTGGGATTGCCTCCTGCCTCCTTCACCCTTATCCTGCGTCCTGTGATGTAGTAAGTCTTGGGGGGAGCTCATCTGTCTTTGATTTTTTCCCCCCAAAAATTGTTTTTGTTACTCCATGTCCTTCGCTCTTCCATATAGATTTTAGAATATGCTCGTCAAGTCCTGTGAAAAAGTCTGTTGGGATTTTGATTGGAATTACACTAAAGCTGTGTCAATTGGGGGAAAATTGACGTCTTAACAATATCAAGTCTTCCAATGCACTACCACGGGGTATCTTTCTATTTGTCTACCTCAGTGTGTCTGCCTACGTGTCTGTCTATATCATCCATCTATCGTCTGTCTACCTGTCTAATATCCTTCAGCGATATTTTTGTCACAGTGTACAGGACCTGGACATAGTCTGTTAAATTTATTCCCAACTATTTCATTGATGTTCTTTTACATGGTACTTCAAAATTTTAAATTTCTGATTGTTTGTTGCTAGCATACAGCAATAAAATTGATTTTTAAATATTGACTGTTACGGGCTGAACTGGGCCCCCAGACCCAAAATTCACATGCTGAGGCCCCACACCCGGGTCCTCAGGATGTGACTGTATTTGGAGATACGGCCTTTAAAGGGGTCATTAAGTTGAAATTAAGTCATTACAGTGGGTCCTAATTAGGTATTATTGCTGTCCTTATACTCAGAGGAAGTTTGGACACAGACAGGCAGAGACAGACCACGTGAGGACACAGGGAGAGGGCGGCACCCACAAGCCAAGGAGAGAGGCCTCAGAAGGAGCCAACCCTGCTGACACCTTGACCTTGGACTTCCAGCCTCCAGCACTGTGAGAAGATGAATTCCTGTTGTCTCAGCCACCCGGTCTATATAGTACTTTGTTGAGGCAACCCTAGCAAATTTGTGTCCTGGGAACTTGGTAAACACACTTATTAGATATAGTAGTTTTTAAAATACTCCTTAGGTTTTGGAACCTAGATAATTGTGCTGCTGTCTATGAACAGAGACTTCACTTTCCAGTCTGTGCACACTTTATTTCCCGTTCCTGCCTCTTGCACTGGCCAGGACCTCCTCCCACGCAACGCTGAATGACAGGGATGAGAGAGGACACCCTTGCTTCAGCCCCAGTCTGTCTTTGGGCAAGAGCAGCCTTTCGGTGTTAAGTATGACGCCAGCCGTAGGTTTCCACAGATGTCCTTTATTAGGTTGGGGAAGCTACCTTCTGTTTCTAGTCTGCTGAGAATTTTAATCATGAATGGATGTTGGGTTTGTCAAATGATTTTTCTGCACCTATTGAGATGTTAATATTTTTGTTGTGGTCAATGTGGTAAATTACATCGATTGATTTGCAAGTGTTAAACCAACCTTGCATTCCTGAGATAAAACCTCTCTGATCATGGTGCATCACCCTTTTCATATCTTGCAGGTTTCAGTGGACTAGTATTTTGTGGCGTCTATGTTCACAAGGGGTATTGGCCTGTAGTTTTCTTTTCTTGTTATTTCTTTGGTTTTGGAATCAGGGTAATGCTGGCTTTATAAAACAAGGTGGGACATCTCCTCCCTCTTCAGTTTTCTGGAAAAGTCGGCTTAGAATTGTCATTAATCCTTTTTGTAATGTTTGATAGAATTCACTAAATTCTCTGTGGACAGCAGAGGTCTCTGCATATAGTCGGTTTGTGTTTATGTGTGGAAAGGATTTTGATCACAAATTCAGTTTAGTTAATAGGTATCATTATCTAGTTTTTTTTTCCAGTGAACTTTGACAGCCTATGGATGACTTTCCAAGAATTTCGATAGGTTGTGCTTTTTATTTTCATTTAATCGAAAGTATTTTTTAACTTCTCTTATGATTTCTTCCTTTTCCCACTTAGAAATGTGTTGATTTCCAAATACATGAGAATTTTTCAAATATATTCTATTAATGATTCCTAATTTGAATCTATTGTGGCAAGAACGTATTTTTATGACTTTAATCTTTTTAAATTATTGAGGCTTGCTCCTTGGACTAGACTGCAGTCTGATGAATGTTCTTTGTGCGCTTGTGAAGAAGGTGTGTTCTGCTCTTGCTGGGCCTAGTGTTCCGTAGATGTCAGTCAGGGGGCGTTGGTTAATAGTGTTGTTCGAGTCTTCTGCGTCTTTACTGATTTTTTTGCCTATTCACTCTATCAATTGTTGAGAAAGGGGTGTTGAAATCTCCAACCATGTTGTGGGTTTATCTATTTCTCCTTTTGGTTCTGTGAGCTTTTGCTTCAAGTAACTTGGCATGCTCTGATTAAGTGCACACTCATTTAGGACTGTTATGTCCTCTTGCTGAATTGACTCCTTTATCAATATCAAATGACCCTCTTGATCTCTCATAACTTCCTTTGCTGTGGAATATATTGTGTCTGATGTTAAAATAGCCACTTCAGCTATCATTAGAATTTGCATGATATATTGTATTTCACCCTTTAATTTTTAACCTATTTGTGTCTTAAATTTGAGCTTCTTGTAGTAGCAAATAGTTGAGTCTTTCTTGTTTTTGTCCAGTGTGACCATCTATACCTTTTAATTGGAATGTTAGGCCATTTACGTTTAATGTGAGTATAAATATGATTGGATTTAAATCTATCATCATGCTATCTGTTTTCTATTTGTCTCATCTGTTTTTCTTTTCATCCTTTGGATTAATGAAATATGTTATGATTCCATTTTGTCTCTATTAACAGGTTTTTTTTGTGGTTGCTCTAGAGTTTATAATATACGTGACAGTCTACCTAAAGCTGTCATACCCCTTCATGTGCAGTGTGAGCTTCCTCGTTCTCATCCTTTGCACTGTTGTCTTACATTTTATTTGAATGCCTGTGATGGACCCCACAGTACTTTGTTTTTATTTTGTTTTAGACAATTATCTTTACAGAGATGTTTGTAAATAAGGAACGGCTTCATTCCTTTCTCTGTGAAGATCTAAATTACATCGGCATCATTTCCTTCTGCCTGAAAGAAAGATGTCCTGTCACATCTCTTGTAGTGCTGGTCTTGTGGTGCTGAATTCTCTCTGCTTTTGAGTGTCTGAAAACACCATTGCTTCGTTTACGTTATTGGCGTATATTAGTATTTTACTGGGTATCTACTTCTACTACTACCTCGTGGACAGTTTTTAAAATTCCGGTGCTTTAAAGACATCACTCCGTTGTCCTCTGGCTGCATTGTTTCTTACAAGGAATTGGATTCTGTTCATTCTTGGATCTTCCGTACATGATATTCTTTTCCTCCCTTCCAGCTGCTTTTAAGATTTTCTATTTATCATTAGCTTTCAGCTGGTCGTTAGTTTTTAGCACTGTGGTGTGGTGTTCTCATGTGTCTTCTGTTTCGGTTTTATTGGACATGGGTGTTTACAGTTTGTGTCAAATTTGGAAACATTTTTGCCACTGTTTCTTCAAATATCATTCCTGTGCCCCCCGACCCCGCCTTTGTTCTGGGACTCCAGTTACACGCGTGTTAGGCCTCTTCGTGTTGCCCACAATTCACTGATGATCTGGTCATTTTATTCCCAGTATTTTTCTCTGCGTGTTTTATTTAGGACAGTTTTTGTATTACCGTATCTTCAAATTCACTAATCTTTTGTTCTATAATGTCCAGTCTGTGCTTAATCCCATTTAGTATTTTTTCATTTCACATGTTGATCTTTAATGCCTAGAAGTCTTATTTGGGTCTTTTTTATATTTTTAATTTCCATCCTGATCACACGCATGCTTTCTTCTGTCTTCTTAACTGTAGAATATATTTACAATAATTGTCTTTAATGTTCTTATCTGAAAATTCTGTGGTGTTTCTTGGGCTGTTTCTACTGATTTTTCTCTGATTATGGTTGCATTTTCTTGCTTCTTTGCAGGCCTGGAATTTTTTATTTGATATCAGAGATTGTGAATTTTATATCGTTTGGGGCTGAGTGTTTTGTATTTTTTTTTAAATTTTTTATGAACTTTCCCCTGGGGCACAGTTAAATTGGAATCAGTTCAACCTGTTTGAAGTTTTCTTTCAAGCTTTATCCAAAACAGTTTTCAGTGTGAGGCTAATCCGAGCCCACCGCTGAGGCGGAAACTTTGAGCACTGCGCCCCGGGCCCTGTGGGTTAAGAGGTCTCCACACCCGGCCTGGTGGGGACACAAGCCACTCCCCCGCCCTGGAGTGAGCTCCGGGCGCTGTTCTGCCTGCGCTTTTGTGTGGCTCTCTCTCTGGCCCAGTCACCTCCTAGGGTGCATACGCGGCTGATGGCTCCGAGGGACCCTCTGCAGCGCCCTGGCGCTCACTTTCTGGGGTTGGCACCATCCTCTCTGGCACCCGGCACTGTCTGAACGCAGCCACCTTGGTGTCCCTGAGCCCCGGAGACTGCAGGCTCACCCTGTTCATCCTCCTCCTCTCTGGGATGAAACGGCTGCTTCATTTATTTCCCTGGTTGTTCTAGTCGCTTAAGGCAGGAGCATAAATTCCGTCCCTGTTATTCTAGCGTGGCTCAGAGTGAAAGGACGTTGAGATTTATTGTTTCAAAATAAGTTTCTCTCTGACAGAGTTTTGGGAGGGAAGGGAAGTAAATGCCCCACTCAGTCCATCATCTCAACTAAAGCCTTAACAATTGCATTTAAAGAAACAGCGCAGACTGGAGATGGTCCCCGATCTCACGCTCAGGTACTTGTCACCCGATGCTTTGTGATGCAGGACAGCAGGGGCGTCTTCCACCCGGAGCGTTAGGACTTGCTGGGCCTTGCTCGCTGCCGGGAGGGAGCCCTGCGCTGGGGAGGGATGAGCTCTGTCACAGGGTCCTGCCCCGCAGGGGAAGGTGAGTCCCCAGGACAGGGCTTGGGACCACTGAGTGCAGCCCCGGCACAGGGCACAGGGAGGCCCCTCAGCACACGCCTCGGAAAGTCGACACCGGCAGCTGCTCTTCTCTGGCAGGTGCGGTGCCTCTCGGATGCCGATCAGCTCCTGCAACCTCCCAGCTAGGGTCAGTGGCAAGAGCAAAGCCACATCTCCCGGAGCACCAATGCTGAGGGCCTGACTTGTGTGTGTCACTTGCTCATAGTGATGTGAGCAGTCTCCCTTGCGGAAGACAGCCCCTTCGTGGGCGCCTGCCGGGGTGGAGGATGCAGCAGAAGCAAAGTCAGGTGCATCTCTGAGAGCCCAGAGGGCTGTGCGCCTGCGCCAGGCCCATCCTGGGCTTCTGCAGAAGGAGGTGCCTGGCGCTGAGGCAGGACAGACCATGGGCACCGCACCAGGAGCAGGCCACTCGTTCCGTAGCATGTGGCCAGGAGAACCTGGGGCAACGATGCTTGCTCCCATTTCTTGTTCCCAGTTTAAATGAGGAAAATCACTTGAACAGATTTCTGAGAGGGGCAGTTAAACAGAGACCCGGCTAACAGGAGAGAGCAAACCGTGAGGATACCTGGGAACAGCCTGTCAGCCCAGAAAGCAGCCGTCCTAAGGCCCTGAGGCTGCCGTGAGCTCGGGGCTTTGGTAAGGAAGGCATGGTGAGGGCAATGGGCGTGGGGGCTGTGGTGGGAATGAGGCAGTTTTGGGGGTCCATGGCCACTCCCAGGGGCCTGGGGCTAGCCCTGAGTCAAATGTCACACTCACAGGGGCTGGGGGTGGGGGTATGTCCTCTGTCTCCCAGGAGACCTGAAGGGAGAAAATGATGGAAAGGAACAAGGAACTCATGTAGAAAGGGTCTGAAAGTGGGAGAGAGAAGATAGAAAAACCTCGACACTCACTTCTCCCACCTTGAGCCCAGGATGGGGACAGGTGAGAGGGGAGCAGGTCTGTCACTCCCTCTGTGTGACCTGGGGTGTCCCACCTGCCCTGTCTGACCTTCTGCTTATCTTGAGTCAGGATAAGACTCAAGTCCAGCTTGCAGGGCTTTGAGGGGTTAGAGGCAGTCCAGCGCCTGCACATAGTAAGTGCTCATTAAACAGCAGCAGGGCCAGGGTGCTCCATAAGGGGTACGCATTGCGCCTGTGGTGCCCCCATCCCTAGTCAGTACCTCTGCTCCCTCCTGTGCTGCGTGGCTGCTGTCATGTCCACAGCGGCATTGGCTCCTGCTAGGGCTCGCAGGGAAACTGAGGCACACAGAGGCCACCATGACCTCCCTAGAGATCATCACACCTCTGGCCTGGTGGACAAAACAGACTGGAGCAGCAGACAGAGCCTCAGCTGTCAGGAGAAGGACGCGCTTGCCCACAGCCCCAGCAGGTCAGCAGGGGGTCCAGGCCGGGGGCTATTTTTCCCGAGCTTCCTTTCATTAGAGTGACACACCAACAGCTGACTGGCTGGAAACGCCAGGCCGCAGTGGGATCTGCTTTCCTGTTCAGCCATGCTCCCTGTGCTGACTGGAGGTGGGAAGCGCCCCGTGAGCGTGGTGCTGCAGGTGCCTCACCCGCCACTCGAGGCCCTGGGCCACCTCTCGCAGGCCAGAGCAGAGCCTGAGGCTTCTGATGTCCTGATAGCGGGTCCCTAGTGTGCCCCGCAGGACCCCGGCCGGAGCCCCAGGACGTCTGCTGATGGGGAATTGCTCCCCGAAGGATCCCTCTGGCCCTGGCTGCTCAGCCCCACCCCTGGCGACCCACCCGTCTCTTCCCACCGCGCTGGCCTCGACCTAACCACGCCAGCCCCGAGGATGAAGGCCAGTGACCCGCAGAATGGCACAAGGAGATGAGACAGACACTTTCTCCCAGAAAAGAGAAGGAAAAATCACACCGCTTCCGCTCTCCCAACTCGACTCATTTTCTGGGCCCGTCTGGCTGCTTCTGAGCCGTCTCCGCTCCCTCCGCGGCCCCCAACAGCAGGAGAGAGGACAGGGCTTTTGATGTGTGCGGCTGCTCTTCTGCCTCCCGCATTAAGGAAGATTCTAAAAGGTCAAACGAGACACAGTGGAGCCAGCTGCTCAGCTCTGCATCTTCAGGGACAGTAGGCGGTGGCCTCCCTTGGCAGGGGGCTGGGTTAGTGTGACCTTTGACTCAGGGCTGCCCCAAAGCCCCTGGGAGTGGCCGCAGACACCCCCTACTTCACTCCTGCACAGCCCCTGCACCCATTGCCCCTCTGGGTCCCCCACATCCCCACCACCACTCTGCCTTCTTTACCAAACTCCGAAGCTCACGGCTGCCTCAGGGCCTTTGCACGGCTGCTCTCTGGGCTGACAGGCTTCTCCCCACTATCCTCACAGTTTGCTCTCTCCTGTCACCCGAGTCTCTGCTTAACTGCCCCTTCCTGACCCTTCCTGACCTCCCCGTCTCATCCCAACCCGCCCCCCCCATTGTTCTCTATTCTGTTGCCTACTGCGTCCGCTTCTCAGAACTTAATCACCTTGCCCATAGGACAGAATCCAAACCCTGTAAAATAGTAATAATTTAAAGAGGTTTATCCTGAACCAAGTATGTGTGATGGTGGCTGGGAGAGCCACACCCAAGAAGCCTCGAGCAAGTGGTCTCGCCGTGGCTGGATTACAGTTTGGTTTTATAATTTCGGGGAGACAGGGGTTACAGGTAAAGTCATAAATCAATACATGGGAGGCATACATTGGTCTGGCCAGAAAAAGTGGGCCATCTCGAGAGGGGGGGCTTACAGGTTATAGGTGGGTTTAAAGATTCTTTAATTTTTAAGTGGTTAAAGAAATGAAGCTTTGTCTAAAGGCTTGGAATGTTTTGAGTTAAGATGAGGACATCTGTCAATCAGAGACAAGCCACCCAACACATACCGGACATGTACCCAGATTCCAGTGATCTGTTAGGTAAACTGAGGCCCTGCAGGTGTGGTTTCAGCCGCGTCCTGCGTGGCCTGAGGCTTGCGAATGGTTTTGTATCTTGTGACAGAGAGTAACTCCAAATGGGACTGGGCGAAACTGTGCGTGTCAGACCTCCCTTCTCTTTAGGGCGGCAACGAAGCTTTAAGGTTGTGCTTTGAGGAGTCCCCTGGGCCGGGAGTCGGCTGAGGGGCCTGAGATGTTATTTTGGTGCACGTCCTCCCAACACGTCTGCGCGGTCCCTGTCTAGAGCACAGCTTCCCGCACACAGACTTCCTCTCCCTGCTGTGTCACTGGGGGGACAGCACCTGGTATGCAGTAGGTGCTCTGTAAGCGTTCTCTGGGCACAGAATGCTTGGAGGATGGGTTTGGGGGAGGGTAGAGTGGGGCCTCCTGCTGCGTCGTTCTCACCCCAGTCTTGGGGCTGCCCCTGGTCCCAGAGTCTTTTGAGCTCCTAGTGGACGTCTCGCCTTCTTCTGAGCCCAGCGTCCCATTGGAAACCACTAAATCCGCCAGTTTTCCCTGTAACAGGGCGAGCCAATGCCACACAAGGGTCCAGAGTGAAGCTGGTGACTCCCCGGGAGCGGCGCCTCCCCTGCGCCACAAGGGGCTCTGCGGGTCTCAGCCCAGGGCTCCCACGTGGATCTCACGTCCGGAAAGGGGCTGGTGGCCCTTGTTCCAGTTGAGGCCCTTTTGCCGTTGCCTGTGTCCCACTCTGTCCAGCTGGGGCCTGAGGTCCCCCAGATTCCTGGGGGGCCCCTGGTTCCCCGAGTGGGACCGGCCGCTCTTTGCTCTGTGTCACGTGAGGCGTGGGAGCCCCCACTGTGTGAGCAGTGTCCCCCTACAGACTGCCCGCTGCTGTCTCCCTGACGCCCGGCTGGGGTGTCAGCACCTGTGGGGGACATTCAGGTGGCGGTTCAGTGGGTGGGGCAGGGCTGGGGGAGGACAAGCCAAGGGGGCTCAGGGGCAGAGCCCTGCAGGCTCTGGGAGCAGCTCTGCCCAGGAGATGGCAGCCCCGGCCACCCCTCCCTGAGGGTGGACGCTGTGCTGCCCCCTCTCTGGCCCCCAGGTGTGTCTCCCAAGCAAGCCTGGGCCTCGAGTGGGAGGCGAGTTGGCCAAAGCTCCTGGGAGGCGCAGGCAGAGCGGGGGTTCCCACCCCAGCCCGCCCAGCGCCCGCCTGCCCGCTCTCTCCTGCTTGTTCCTGTAAATTGCACGGCGCCGCGACACCTGCTGGGGTCCTGACGGGACCAGGCTTTGAATGCAAAAGGGATCTGAAGCCCGTTATGCCCGGACTTATGCAGGAATAATGAGGGGAGACGGGGCGGTTGGAGAGCCCGTGTCTAATAAACGGAAATGTATGCAGTGCGTTCCAGAGGAGCCCGCCTGCCAGCCTGCGCCGTTCGCGCCCTCACAAAGGCGCCTGCAGAGACCAGGTGGGAACACGGCTCCCCAGGGCTGGAGTTAAGCACGTCCCAGCCTGGGCCTGGCTGGTGCAGCGAGTGGGCTAGTCTGGCGTGGGGCCAGGGCAGGGCCCAGGGAAGGTATCCGGCTGCTAGTCCTTACCATGGGGGCTCCGCTAGTAGGGGCTGGGACCAGAATGGGCTTGGTGCCGGTGTGAAGGTCCTAGGTGAGCTGCAGCCCCTTAGTGAGGGCCCCGCTCTGCTCGTCTACAGCTGTGGCACTGCACAGGTGGGTGAATGCTGCCCAAGGTTGTCCTCTGAAGAGCAGGGACACCTCGCTGCCGACTCCCAGGGGCTCAGTGGCATTCCCTTCTCTGGGTGGCGCCCCCTGGAGTTGTGCAGTGCAGCAGCACCTAGCAGGGAGGCTGCATGGGCGCCTCTCCCACGTGCCTCTGTGCCCCTTGATGCTGAATCCGGCAGAGCAGTGACGTTTGGTCCCTGCTGTGCTGAGCACGCACAGAGCAGGAAGTCTCTGCTGGACAGAGCAGCCCAGCGACCTGGTGCCAGACCCAGCCCTTGGACAGGGCCCCAGGATGGGTGTGTGACCTGGACAAATGGGCGGCCACAGGCTGCCTTTGCAGGATTTGCAGGGCAGGGTGCTCCGGGATGGGGTGGAGACCAGATCCTGTGGACAGAGGGCATCAGAAGGTCACAGCCTGGGGCAGGGGCGGAGCCAGCTCGGGGCCAGGTGGGGACTCCAGGACCAGCAGGTGTGGGATGGGCCCAGGACACGCTGTTGGGAGGACAGGGACGGCCAACCTGCCACTCACACCCTGACCTCCATGGCCTGGGTGATGTTTCATCACTGAGTCACAAACCTAACGGGGAACAAGACCCCCCTGAGCCCCATCTCATCCTGGAAAGGCCCAGAAGGACCTTTCCCTTCCATTAGCTAGACAGGCCATCTCTGGGCTGGCTCTGGATTTTACCCACTGCTCCATGCCAGCTGTCACTGCCCTCCTTAGGTCCTCATCTCCCAGACTAGATCAGAGGCTCAGCCACCCTTGCAGGGAAACGCCCTTGCTCTGTCACCAGCGTCTCCCTTCCGGCTCAGATGGTGCACCTACCCTACAACCCTACAGCCGGCACCTGCCTGCAGCCCCCTCTTCCCCACGGTGTCACAGGAATATTTCCAAATGCACATCCCCCAACCCTGTCATTTCCCTGCTCCGACACCCTCCGTGGCTCCCCGTTATTTCAAGTTGAAGTCCAAATACCCAAGCCCTCTGGCCGCACACCCCTCCCTGGGTACCATCTCAGGGGTCCTGCCCCCAGGGCTGTGTGCAGGCACCTGTCAGCAACTCTGTCCTCACCCGCCTCCTGGCTCTGGCAGGGCCTGGGTGCCTCGGCCAGTGCTCGCTCTGGTCCAAGGTCCCTGCTGGACTCTCGGCTTCCAGAAGCAGCGGCCCCTGCTCCCCACCTGGGTGTACCTCACGGTGCCCACGAGGCAGAGGAGCTCAGAGCAGATTTGCTGAATGGAAGAAAATGCAAATCGCAGGCACAAGGCACAGGAGATGAGAAATTGAGGCCTCGGCAGGGCGGAGGTGGGAATTTTCTCCCTTTGCTGTTCCAGCCGGAGTAGCTGCCTCCGGGCGCGGCTGCTCTGTGGGGCTGGAGCTGTGTGTGGGCTGCTTCCTTTACTGACCAGGTAGAGCAAAACCCAACCCCGGGGGACCTCAACCCACAGCGGGCTTGGCCCCGGGACCCCAGGAGCTGCCCAGGCTTTTCCCCTCCCTCCCACTTCTAAGCACCTTCCTCTGAGCTTTGCCACCGAGGGGCTCGTCCTTATTATCCTAATGCAATTTAGCAAGAAGGAGTGTGTGTCGGAAGGCGTGGAAACCGTATCGTACAGCTCCGGGCGGAGGGGGCACCTCTCTGGCTTCCAAGGCACAGAAATATCCGCGAGCCTCTGGACAGCGGGTGCCGTGTGCCCGTGTGCGCAGACACGCGTGTATTGTAATCTGTTTCTAAAACATGACCCTGGCGATCTCATAGGGAACATCAGTGAATATTTACTACCTTGTTTTTCCCCTAAAAAATGTAATTTTGCTGTCTGGTTATTAAATCTATTTTTATTGCTACAAAAATGCCTCCTATCCATTAAGATAAGGGAAGCCTGGTGAGGAGGATGATTGTGTCTCAGCCGCTGCTGCTGCTGCGCCCTCCCTTCCGGGAGGAGGGGGCCGGGTCCCACTGTGTTTCTGGGGCCGTTTGCTCGGCGACCATCAGACGTGAGCTGCGGTGGGGACGGGGCGTATCGGCTGAGTCATCCCCAGCACCGGGAGCCTCTCTGGGCCAGCTGCACAGGGGCTCTCCCGTCTCCTGCTTGTCCTGGCAGCCCTGCCCAGGGGGCTCTCTGGCCAGTGGCCCTCAGGGGCTCAACGCTGCAGCAAGAGCCTCAACCTGACCCTGCTCCTCTGCAGGGGCCTGGCCTCACAGGGGATGAGGCTATGCCTGTGGTCCAGCCGTGGCACCTTAGGTGGCTGTCCGAGTCTTGAGGCTGCTGCGGAGCCCACAGCCTGTCCCAAAGGAGTGAGGGCTCCAGGTGGCCACCGGCCCTGAGCCCTGGCTGGAGCCACCTGAGGCATCTTCCTCCGAGCACCCACCTCGTGTCTGGGGGTGGGGGGACAGGCTGAGAAGGACTGGGTGGGTCTGACCTCTGCCACCTCTGCCGGTTTCCTCTTCTTCCTGTAAGCTGTTGGCACCCCAGGGTTGTCCGCATCTGCCTGAGCCTCAGGGATTAGGGCCGTCTGGGGCCAGAGTCTGGGTCCCTTCTCTAATCCTGTCTCCAGGCTCAGCCTTGAAAGGCCCCGGACCCAGAGCTCCCACCTGCCCACCTGTGGAAGGAGAGCCCAGCCCAGGACACTGGACTCGCAGCCTGACGCTCATCCGCTCCCTGGGCTCTGGCTCCAGGGCCCAATGCAAAAAGGGGGAAATCAGCTCCCAGGAGTTTTGAGGGGCCTCGGTGGGATGGCAGCTCCTCTGACAACTCAGAGAGAGCTGTGCCTCCCATCTCGGATTTGAATCCAGGGTCTGAAACCGGCCCGTGGCCACACAGTTCATGAAGGCTGAGCCAGGTTGATGGGTCCACCTGGTGTCGGATGAGGGCTCAGGGCATCGCCTTCCAGCCCTCACGTCTGCACCCATGGGAGGAGCAGGAGGGGCAACAGAGGCAGCAAATCCCCCCTCCCTGCTCAGAGCATGTGCCCCACCCCCACCCCACCGCCCTGCCACCCGGGGTTCTGGCCCAGTGGTACCGAAAGTGGCATTTCCAGGAGGGACGGCAGCAGAGGCCTTCCGAACTCCTCCATCAGTCACGGTAAAGGGGCCTGTGGAGGCCGCCAGGACCGTCCTGGGCTGCCCTGCTCTCTGGGCACCCTCAGCTCCAGCCCCAGGGCCTCCCCAGGGAGATCCCAGATCCAGGGATTCTGGCTGTGGCCTCAGGACGACCCGTCAGAGCACCAGGAACTGGTGTCCGATGACAGGCAGGTGGGCTGGCGCAGGACCCAGGCGCTGGGATGGTCACTCCCGAGCGTGGGTCACTCTGAGGTCAGACTGCTTGAACTTGGGTGCCGCCCCTCCCCCACAGGCACTGAAACCTGCAGGGAACCCCCTGTCTCGCGACTCTTCCGCGCCGTATGCCCATGTCCAGAATGTGGACGTCAGTCTCATGGACCTGGGCTCTCAGAGGCTCCAGCCATTCATGGTGGCAGACAGGGAAAGTAATTCATTAATTCATTCATTCATTCGCTCCTGGGAGCCGACTTCCCACTTCCCAGGGCACGGCCCCGCCCTTTGGTGCACAGTGAATGTTCCCCAGATATCGACTCATCGAACGTCTGGTCGGTTGTGTTTTGTGAGCTCTGAGGGTGGCAATGAAAGAAGCCCCTTCTCCAAGGTTTGGGCCTGGACAGCGGGAGGGCGGGACTTTGGCGTGTGGCCAGGCCTCTCTGTTGGGGGCAGAGGGAACAGCGTGGGGACCCTTGGCCTGGGTCCTGGGTCCGGCAGATCCCATCTGCCCCGTCCTAGCTGTGTGGCCTTGGGCCCTGGCTTCCCATCTCCAAGCCTGAGTCCCCTGGTCATGAGACGGGACAACTGCGCCTACGTTCATGGATGTGAGAAATGGCTGTCACTCCCAGGGTGCGAGTGTGTGCTGGGCAGCTGCCGGCTGCTGCCCAACACGCCAGTCCAGTGTCCTAGACCTGGCAAGGACTCGGGGCAGCTGCGGCGTCCCAGGCTGGCCTCCAACCAATGGCCGCCAAAGGAGAGAAAATAATCAACGATTAGGAACATCTACCAGACTCTACCTCTTTCTGAGTTTCCTCTTCTGAGACCTGGGTTCTTTGAGCTCGAGGTCAAACCATACACTTTCTTACTCTGTAAACACGGGGCCCGGGAAGCTGCGTGTCCATTCACTCCTTTGCTCATCCAACAATGAGACGTTGAACATCGACCAGGGTGTCGGAGCATCACGCCAGAAGCCGGGAACGCAGCGGTGAACAAGAGGGCAGGATTGCTACCTGCTGGGAGTCCCCAGGGTGGTGCACAAAACAGACGGGGAGCAAAGTCACACAACACCCTATTCAACGCTGTGGTCAGCAAATGAGCAGCGATGAGAACTGAGACGGGGTCGAGCTACCCAACCGCTCCGGGGTGCAGCGCTTTCCCAGCCGGAGACCACAAGTCGGAGCCAGATCCCACCTGCCCCAGGGGAGGACGCTCTGGAGGCAGGAGGGCTGCTGGACGCTGCACGGGCGCTAGAGAGTGTCCCCCACCCACCCAGCCACCCCTCCACTGTCCGCACCTCCTCGCTCAGCTGGTTTCTCTGAGTCACAGCCAAATGACAACTAAAATCGGGTCATGTGGCACCAAACACGCTCTGGTCTTAAATTAAGTTTCCCTTTAAAACAGAAGCAGCTCCCAAGAGGGCTGTCTTCACTTCCCTTGGATTCTGAAGCCTGGTGGCAAAATGGGCATTTTGGGAAATGTGTTAATTAGTCCTTGGTCGGGCTGCAGCCGAGGGCCCTGCTCACGCCTGGCTCTGCCCCACAGCCGAGAGCAGCGCCACCCACCGAGGGGCCTGTGCAGCCCTGGCCCCAGGCTGTCCCCGAAAGGGCAGCCGCAGTGTGGCCGGACAGCCTCATCACAGTATAGTACAGCCGATTACATTGTGCTACAATGTCCGTGCGGAATACTACTGTCAATCCACATTTACGATTGTCTACGTTGGGAAATCAGAATGCCGAGTAGCACATGTGTCTCTCCCCCAAGGCAGCCAGGGGCCTTGGGCCCTTTACTTTCCAAAGCAGGTCACTGTCCCTTATGGCACCATCCTCCTTCTTCACCTGGGAGAGAGGCTGGGCTGACACTATGACCCATGTCCCTAATTGGGTCACTGGAACCGCAGGTGAACACAGGTGCTCACGGCAGCAGGGGCTGCCAAGTGAAAACCCAGCTCTTTTGGGTCCCTGGGAGGTGGGTGTCGCCATCTGGACCTGTGGCTCCCTGGGTCATCCTGGCGGGAGGCCTGGGAGTGTGAGCTGAGAGCCAGAAGGCATTTGGGGCAGGAGTTGGGGCAGTTGGCCCCAAGCTGTCCTTAAAATTGTCAGAGCAGCTGAGAGCCGCCGGTTACCTGGGACCATTGGTGCTGCAGGTTCTAACCCCTGAGGGTCTCCGTGCCGTCCCCCATCCCGTGCAGCCTAGCCACTGTGTCACACCCATCCTCTATAGCCACAGGGCTCAGCTCACATCCTCCCCGAGCAACTAGACTGGATTACAGCTGCCTCTGCCGCAAGCTCAAGGCATGGCTTCAGTCTCCCCCAGAAACTAGGTTCACAAGGGCAAAGACAGAGGACACAGGGACAGCGGGAGAGAGGGAGGCCGGGAGGAGGACGGCCCGGAAGACTAGATGGTGTTTATGAGTGGTCGGAGGCTCGTGAAAATATAGTCAGGAAAACAAAAAACATCAAAGCCTGAAAACTTCCTTGGCAAATTCTTTTTCGCCAAAGAGAGTATTCTCAGGCCTCAGCCGGGCATTGCGGCATTGCATCTCGGCTGCGGGGTAATTAACGTCGGGTGGTGGGGTGGCATTGCTGAGGGCTAAATATAGGATTTCAATTCAGACTTGTTAGCTTTGCCTGCGATGTTTTTGAATTTGTTTTTTAGACACTGGCAGGTTTACAAGGGCTCCGAGTCCTGCGTGCATCGCCTTTGCAGTCTGTACAAGGGAGGGAGCGATTTCTGTCGGTAGCTGACAACATCTTTGAATGATGCTTTACAAGCCTGGGAATTTAGGCTGCATCTCACGAGGACAGATAGCAGCAGAGTTAAGTGCTTCTGCAAAAAGCTGAGGTCCTGCCAAGAGCAGGCAGCCCCGGACGTACACACTGCGTGTTCAGGGCCTTTGTGCGGTCGCTGAAAGACAACGTGAGCTTTGCCGTGTTTTCATCCCTGTCGTTTATGTGTGGATTTCCACGTGCCCAGCTTTTCCGTGTGTTTTACCTTTGTTGTGAGATGTCTCTGGAAAACCAGGCTCAAAATGCACCCACCCCGCCCCCACCCCTCCACACTCTCCTTCCCGCTGCGGATGGAGATTTAGCAAAAACACAACACACAGCCCTGGATGCCCCGTGATATCTGAATTTCAGAGAAAGCAACATATATATTTTTTAGTACAGTTATGTCCTTTGCTATGTGTGGGACACACTTACATTAACGAAATTATTCATTGTTTATTTGGAATTCAGATGTAACAGGGCGTCAGGTGATTCCTCTGTAGCCCACCCCCAGCCCACACGCACCCACAGGCAGTCTGGGATCCGGTCAGAACAACTATGTCTGGTGACCCACCAGCTGGGCAGCCGTGGTCCCCTCCCTACAGCCCTTAAATGGGGCTGCTGAGGCCCAGGGATGGGCATCCTGGCATCAGGGCTGAACCTGTGTGCACGTCATGGTTCTGGGGTCAGGGGACCAGTCTCAACAGCTCCGAAAAGGGTCTGTGGCTCACGACAGGGACAGCCCCAGAGGGGCATGAGGATGAATGGGCCGTGGCCCAAGTGCCCTGGGCCATCTTGACCTGCCTCCTGGGGCTGCTTGGCAGGCGAGGCCCGTGGGCAAGCCTGTCCCAATACCTGGCCTCCTGAGACCCAGAGACGTCCCTGGTGGGGGGGTTGATGTGGTGGGTGATGTTCCCTGCAGGGGTGACTGTGTCTGTTTTGAAAGGTCTGAGTTGGGGGCTCAGGTGACTGGAGTATAGCAGGCCCAGGTTGTCATTCCAGATGGGGAAACCGAGGCCAAGGGAGGGCCTGACAAGTGTTGTGGGGAGGACAGCTGGCCTCGGGCCCTGAGGACCAGGAGCAGCGCAGGTTGGGAGTGCTGCCCAGTCGGGCTCAGGCACGGGGAAATCCCTCACCTGGGGGCTTGTGCTGGGCTCTCAGCAGAGGGCTGCGGCTTGGTGGCACCTGGGTTCTCCCCCTTTCCCGCCCACTCCCCTGTGCAGCTTGTGGGTGGGAAGCTTCAGGCAGGGACAGAGCTGAGGTCAAGTCCAGACTTTGATGCTCTGCGTGAGTTTCCCATGGCTGCCGTAACAGGTCACCACAATTTCATAGTTGGAACTGTGCAAATTTATTATCTCACAGTTGCGGAGGTCGGAAATCCAGAACGGGTCCCATGGGGCTAAAATGAAGGTGTCCATGGGGCTGGCTCCTCCTGGAGGCTCCAGGGAGTGTCCGGGTCAGGGCCTCTCCCAGCACAGAGAGGCTGCCATGTTCCATGGCTCCTGGCCTTTCCTCCATCTTTGGAGCCAGCAGTGGCCGGCTGGGCCGTTCTCATGTGGCATCACTTGACTCTGACCCCCTGCCTCCCTCTTCCACACTTGAGGGTCCTTGTGGTTACATAGGGCCCAGACGGAACATCCCGGATAATGTTCCCACCTTAAGGTCATGTGATTAGCAGCCTTACTTCATCTGCATGCTTAGTTCCCACCACATAACATAAAATAGCCACAGGTTCCAGATGTTAGGACCCGGACATTTCCAGGGGTTGTTTCTCTTTTGACCACATGCTACCGGCAGGTCAGTGTTTAACCTCTTGGAGCCTCAGTTGCTACTTCTGTAAAATGGGGGGATGATATCTCCTGAAGGATCCCGGGGAGGACGGGAACCACAACGTGCACGTGGCCGCCCAGCTGCTGGTGCGGGAAGCCCTGGATCCACGGGCGCCACTGTGGATCCCAGCAGGAGTGGGGCCAGGGGACGGGAGGCATGGTCTGGACACAGTCAGCCTGGGTCCCAGTTTCCTCTCCTCCTGGCTGTCTCATGCCAGTCAAGCAAATGTCCATTTTGTTTCTGGCAGAAGACGCTCGGCTCTCTGCTGACCCCAGATGCTGCCAGGATCCAAATGTCCCCGGGAGGCGGCACACCCATCGATGCCGCTGACTCCATTATCAGGGACAAAGTGGCCTGAGCATGTCCGCTGACCACCAGCTCCTGCCAGCAGCTCTCAGAAGGCCTCTGCCTTGGGGGCTTCCAGCTCGCCGGGCGTAATCACTCCTCCCATGGAAAACAATTGCTGAGCCCCTGTTTGTGACCGACACCGTGCTGGGTATTAGGCGCTGAGCCTGACAGCAAAGCAGTCCCCCGTGCACCTCCAGGGCAGGCGGCCACCAGGTGCCTCGGCAGCTGGCGTGGGCACGGCTCTTGTGGGGCTGTGCCGGGGAGTGCTGGCAGTGGCTGTGGCGCCCTGTGTGGAGGAGGGTCCTGAGGGGACATGTTCCTGGGCATGGTGTCAGTGGGGGTACTTCCTACATGGGGACAAGAGGCTGCCTGTACTGTAGAAGGCAGAACTCGGCCTCCCCACCCAGAATGGGCACGGTGGCCTCCTGGTCCTGGCAGGGTGAGGCCTAAACTCCCCCAAATGCTACTCAAATGTCTCTACCACCTGCCCCAGCTTCCCTCCCATCCTCACCTGGAATTTTCCCCTTCCGACTTCCGTCCTTCAGCCAGCGGCTCTCTCCCCGCTCCCTCCAGGCTCCGGCCTGGACTCCCCATTGGCCAAACCCCCCCAGAAGCTGGCCGTCTGGGCCAGGGCCCACCCAGGCCTGGTGCCGCTCAGCAAGGCTTCCTCCCCCAAGCAGCTGCTCTGTCTCCACCAGAAGTGACAGCTCCCCACAGAAGTGCACTTGAGTCCCCAAACAGTTCCCGTCTTCTATGGCAACTGCGGCCCCAGCCAGAGCCCTCCTCACTTCAGAGCCTGTGTCTGGAGGAGACATATTCTGTCATTCAACGTGCACAGAAAGCTCTGTGCTGGGCCCCACAGAGACAGCGCTGGTGCCCACGAGGGCTACACAGTTGACAGTTTTTCAGGATCAAAAGCATTCAGGCTGCATTTCCTCCAAGAGCCCCTGCCCCCAAGGTCCCCCAGGCCAGCCACAAGCCTGTGCACAGCTTGTGTGGAATATATCGATGGATGCCTCTTCTGCTGGATTTGTGGGGTCCTTAGGAATAAGGCGAGTTCCCTCGTCCCCCCCTGGAACCCCCCACATGGCTAAAGGCACATGCAGAGCTCTCTGACAGCGTGTTGCATCCAGCAGGGTTCTGAGCTGTAAGCCAGTAACTCCAGCTATGTACACAGAGAGATTTACTCAAAGGACACTGGGGGCTCCCAAAATACAACTGAGTCCAGACACCTAGGCTGGACATCCCTATAGCCGGGAACAGTGCCTCAGTCATGCTGAAGTGCCAGCCTGCAAATGTCACAGGGCAGTCCAGTGACATTTGTAGGCCACAACAGCTCTGGATGCTGGCCTTGGAAGCGCTGTCCGTGCTGCTGCCCTGCTGTAAAAAGTGGGATCTGACTGCCCCTCCCTGTGATTCAAAATCTGGGGTGGGAGCATCCAACTGGTGGATCTGGGTCATGTGACTCACCCTAGCTGCAAGAGAAGCCAGGCACAGACTGTCTGCCATTGTCAGTGCCTTTGATGAGGGCAGGGATCCCACAAGTGTCCTCTGCACTCTGGACGGACTGCAGAGGCTGGTCAGCTGGGATGGTGGGTTGGCCCTTTCTGTTGACTTCTGCCTAGTATCTCATCCACTGCCTTCCAGGCTCTTCCTGTATGCAGAGGCTGGGGAGCTAAGCTGGCATCCTCAGACTTCTACAGAGCAAGGGACTGACGTGAGTCAGACACCCTCGCACGAGACTGGGAAGAGGCCACACCTCTGCTGCTGCCCGTTTCTGCTGCAAGCATGGTGACATGGGCATTTGGTCTGAGGGTAGCAGCAGCCATGGACCAGGTCTTGGGGTGCCACTGCTATCTTGTGGGCAGACAGGTATGGGTGCCCTGTCTGTCAGTGTTGATCAGGGAAGATGCAGCAGGCGTCAGAGCTGGCAGAAAGTCATTTTCTGCTCCAGTTGACTCCAGAGCGTGACGTCTTCCTAGGGAGGAGGTTTTGCGATTCCAGAGCCAGAGGTTCCTGATTGTGCAGGGGATGGCGGCTCTGTGGTGTGACGTTGGGAGTGACTCTTGAAAGCTTGGCCTGCAGTTGTTTTCTTAAGCAATGCTCTCCGACCCCACAATTACTGAAGCCACTTCGTGCCCTGACATAAACGTTCTCCTATTATAACAGCTGGGGTGGATTCTGTTCTCTGCCATAGAACCTCACCCGACGTAGTTGCTAAAAAATGGCAATCTCACTGTTTTGTCTGTCCAGCCCCCTTCATCCCATATCTACTGTCAACCTACAGAATGAAGAGAGAGATTCGCCAAAGACATGGAGTTTATTCGGGAGTGCGCAGGGGATTTGCAAATCCGGAATGTGCAGACTGTGAGGGCCGTGGACACGTCCAAGGAGGTTGAGGCGGGAGAAGGTTCTAAAGGCAAAAGGAGGAGTGCACCTAAGTCGTCTTGAAAAAAGAGAACGTTGGTCCCAGGGGCCTAGCTCGGGAGCTGACGTTTCCCGCGTGCCACCCCCTTCCCGCGCCGTGTAATTTGTCACTTCGCCGACTCCAAGCCCCGTTAGCCCCTCCCCGTTCCTCGATCTCCCTTCGAAACCTCCCTGAAAATGGAAGTGCAGTTGAGCTCACGCTGGACTCTCCCCTGTCACAATCGCTGTCACTGATTAAGGTCTGTCCTGGCCACTTTCGTGTCCGGCTTTGTTTATCTTTGACACCACTCCGCAGCTCTGGCTCCCCCGAATTTTCAGATTCGATCACCCGGCACTTGACTTCCTTTTCCTCTTTGCACAGCAGCACGAAGGACCTGACAAGGTCGTTGTCGTGCACCCCCCGCCCCCGGGGCACGCGTTAGGTCCTGATGCCTCAAGGCAGCAGACAGCAGAGGCAGGGACAGGAAACAACCTTGCAAGTGGAGGGTCGCGTGTGTAGCTCGTCTGGTTGTTGACATGGGTGTCCCGAGCACCATACACAGTGGCTGGTTAAAGGCCTGTGTTATGTGTTATAAAACCGCACCCCGTCTGCCAAGGACACACCCCCTGTATCCTCCCAGCAGGCCCTGTAAAGGTGAGCCTTCAATACACTTTCCCACTATTTCCACTTTAGCACCTTCTGGGAGGACGTGATCTGGCCTGTAACGGCGGCTAAGGATGGTCTGCTGCGGTCTGCAGACTGGGCTCACAGGGACGGAGCCGAGTCAACCTTGATGCGTGGGGTCCTTGCTCACTGTCAGTCCACGTGTAGCCTTCATCCCTGCCTCCTCCTGGTGGGGCCTTTCAGTGGCACTCAGGCGGGGCACAGGTGGCCCCAGAGGGCAGCAGGCACGGGGGACACAGTGCCGGGCTGGGCAGCCTGGTCTGCACACAAGTGTACTCACCCGCTGGGTACACTCGGAGAGGTTCGCCGTACACATCTCCCCACCCCTCCCCGCCACCAGCCTTCTGACCTGGCCCCTTCCAAGTCCCTGCCTGTTTCCCCAGGCCCTTAGCTGAGCCCATGCACGCATGTAGCTCCTTACCTCGGCCTTCTCCAGTGTCCCTTGATGTTCTTCCCAAGGCGAGACTCCGCTATCTTCACGGACGTAATAGGAGGAACAACAGCCTCCCAGACTCGAGCACGTCCCAATCCCCGGCACCTGTGAATGTGCCACCCTATGTGGCAACAGGGACTTTGCGATGGGCCTGAGGGACCAGCCTCGCGGCACGTGACTGTCCTGAATCCCGTGGGCCCAGTGCAGTCATACAGGCCCTTGGAAGCAGAAGGAGGCAGCAAAAGACTCAGAGAAGCTTGAAGAGCAGGAGATAGTCTAAGTGTGACGGGGACCTGAGCCACCACTGCAGACTCTGCAGGTGGAGGGGGGCCAGCAAGGAAGCCGGGATGGCCCCACGATCACACGGCCTGGACGCTGCCGCAAGCTAAGCGAGCACGGACGCGGGTTCTCCCAGGGCCTGAGAGAGGGAGGCGGCCCCGCAGGCACCTCGAGTCTGGCTTTGGGAGACTCTGAGCAGAGAAATCGGCCAAACCCATGGACCTCTGACCTACAGAACCGTGAGAAGATACGTCCGTGTTGTTCTAAGCTGCTACATTTATGGCAATTTGTTACGACAGCAACAGGAAATGAACACCGACCGCCCTTTGTGGCTACCCCGGTGTCCTTGCACTACGTCAAGTATTCCATGGGCTCTCAGGCGGAATGCGGCTCAGAAGCCGCGTGGACACTCTTAGGACAATCACCTGCCCGCGGCACGGGAGCACGCGGGTTAGGAGAAGGAGCTTTGGCATCAGATACACGGGGTACGAGTCCTGACATCGTACTCGTTCACCAGCTGCAAACCTCAGTGAGTTTCCAGAATGCTCTGTGCCTCAGTTTCCTCGTCTGTAAAACCGGGACAAGCCCAGCAGCTGCGGATTCAATGAGGTGACAGACTTCGGGGTGCTCAGCACAGGGCCTGGCCCCGGGAGCACTCGGGGACGGTGGTGGTGACGGTCGCTGCAGCAGCTCCGAGTGGGGCCTGTCTCTGCCAATCACCCCGGCCCCAGGGAGCTCGCTGTCGCCTGAGATGACCAAGGCACATGGTCTTTTTCTGCCCCACGTGGTGCGTGAGGACTCTGGGCAGGAGAACAGGGCGCCAGGCCCAGCCTCGGCACACACTCCCGTGTTGGGCGGCCTGGGGCCCCTTTTTCTCTCCCCCTCCCTCTCTCTTTCTGGGCCTCAGTTTCCCCATATGTGAAACGAGAGGGTTGGATCTAACTCCCTCTTCTGGTTTTAAGATTTCACGACTCTGTGAGTTCAGGACAGAGCCGCACTGTGGCTCTCATATGTAATTATTTTTTCTCAGGATTACACATTCTTGAATAAAAATGATATAAGACCTTCAGAATAACTGATGAAATACTTTTTGACCTAACATTAATATGCCACGTCGAAGGCAGGGAAATGAATCAGTAAGATTAAAGATGTGGGTCGCCCAGGAGGAGAACCACGGGGCCCGAGCGAGACGCGGGGGTGGGTAGTGGGTGGGGGAGGGGTTGCTCCCGTGTATATTTATTTGCTCTGACATTAGTGCGTTAAGCTGCATATGTAATTTCCCATAAAAACTAACGCCGGCGGAATATTCTTCTGCTCACATATGCTACTCTTGTCATCGGAGTCCTGCTCACTAGTTTTGGAGGCGCCACGCTCCCCTAAATCCATCCCAGCAGCTTGGACAGGGGGTGCCTGCTGAAGGGTCATCCTTCTTGGAGGAGCTAATTTGGGAGGTGGAGGTGGGCTGCCTTGGGGGAGATTGATGGGGAGGGAGGCAGGAATCCAAGAGGGGACAAGAAGGCACAGCCGGCAGGAAGCACAAGGGACAGCTCTGCTCCCGCCCACTCCAGCAGCGACCACGCAGGGCCCTGCACTGCAGGGGGCTGGGGTCCAGCCAGACAGACCACCCCATGGGGACAGAAGGACATGGCACCTGTCAGCAGGCCCAGCCCTTTTCTGACCTTTCATGGTGGCCCAACGCTCCCCCCGCCGTCACTGCTGAGATCTCCCGGGCTCGGGTCCTGGAGCCCATACGCCAGGCTTGCCCACCGAGACCCGCAGCAGGTCCTCTGACACAGTGCCACACGCAGTGGCTGTGCTGGCGAAGGGAGCTTGGCACAAGGTGTCAGCGGGCAGGAGGGCCTCCCCTGGCCCTGGGCTCCTGTGGTCCTGGGCTAGCACCATCAGCATCACCTGGTGGAGGTGCACGGTCAGGCCCCCAGACCACTGAGGCAGGACATCCACTGTAACCAGGCCCCAGGAGGTTGGTGTGCAGGCCAGGTTCCTGCCCTCAGGAACTCCCATCTGGAAAGAGGTCAAGGGCAGGAATTTTAGACAGTGGACCCCTCAGCATGTGTGGGAGAGCCCTGCCTGCTCTGGGCTGACCTGAGCCCTATTCCCCCCTCAGTTGCTCAGAGAAATGCCGCCTACCCGGCTGGTGACCACAGGGCCTCAGGCCCAGGTCACCTGGTCCTGGCTGAAGATGGGTCTTCTGTGAGGCATGGGCAGGACCAGAGCGCACAGCCCTGCCCTCCGTGGGGTTCCGGAACCAGGAAGGAGAGAGGGGCCCCCCCTCTCCTGTCCTCGCTGTCCCTAAAATTCAGCCCTGACCGAGCTCACGCTGGGGACAGGCCTGGAGCCCGGCCTGAAGGCCCTCGGATGCCAGAGCTTAGAGCTAGAAAGACCAGGCGCTCTGCTCTCACCGTTCGAGACGGGAACGTCTGGGCGTCCCCACCTCTGTGTGCTCCTCACTCCGCTCTCCACGCACCCACACCTGGTCACGTGCTTCCTGCTGAAATCCTGCAGGGGCCAAACAGAAAGCCTGGAATCTTCGCCACAGCTTCCTGCGCCTTGCATAGCTGGCTCTGCTATCCCCGCCTCCTGACTCACTACCCTCCGGCCACGGGGACTTTGCACGTGCTTTTCCTGTTGCCCAGAATGTCCTCCACCCTGCAGCTTTTTGCCTTCCCAAACCTTGCCCCAATTCTAAGCTTAATTGTCACTTGTGGTGGTTGCATCCCTGTGATATCTGCGCTCACAGCTTGCTGTTTTACTTCTTGGGAGCACAGTTGTAATTAAACGGTCTGTATCGTAATTCACCTGGCGCGTCTCTGCCCTACCGGGCATACGCTCAGGGGACCGGGAGCATGTCCATTTGCTCCCTGCTCATCCCTGCTGCTTAGTGACATCCTACATAGAGGCCTGAAGGTCCTCGGGAAGGAAAGTACCCTTACAGCCCTGGCCAGTGGAGGCTGGGTGGCAGACAGCTTGTGTGGGCAAGAATGAAGCTCGGCAGGTGCAGGTGAGCACACGTCGCTGGGTGGGCTTGGGCATGGCTTCCGGAAGAAGGAGTTCGGTTCAAGCGGAGCCTTACCTGCCTGGCAGACTCTCGTCACAGGAAGTGGGGGTGGAGGTGGAGAGAGACGTGCCAGGGGGGCTCGGAAAACGTGAATCACCTGGTGCAATGGACCCATAATTCAGGTAGGACTCTCGGTATTTTCTTTCAAATGTAGCTTTCATTTTGTTGGCGGTGGTAGAGTCTTCTGTCTCATCACCGGGTCTTCCCCCTTTTCAAGGAAGCTCTCCAGGGACGTTTGTTTTTTTACTCACCTTTGCTAGGGCGAGCTTCTGGGCTTGCCAACGCTGTGGCCTTGACAAGTGCACAGCGTGGGAAAGGGGTGCAAAGGGAGGTGGCCACGTGCGCTAAAATAAGTGTCTGAATCTGACTTGAAGCCTGCCACCAGATGCAGCTGAATTGTCACTTGCCATTCACTGATAGGGTTTCGATGTGAGTCTGCAAGCGATTGATTTATGATGGTCTCTGTGCAAACTTCTCTGCTAAGGATACTCTGCATTTGCAGCCACTCCCCAGCACTAGCATCACCGCCTCAGCTCCACCCCAGATCATCAGGCATTAGATTCTCATAAGGAGCGTGCAGCTTAGATCCTAGCAGAACAGGGGCCACCTGCAGACTCGGGCCCCACGGGAGCGGGCTGCCCGCTGTGCCCACGTGGCCCCTGCGTCATCACCGCCCCAACTCTGCAGGGCACGTCCGCCCCCACCGTTGACAGTGACAGCTCTCCAGGCCAGGCAGGGAGCAGAGGCTCTGCCCTGCGTCCAGGGACGGGTGAGGCCGTGTGGAACAGCCAAGGGCGGCTGGTGGCCTCCGTCTGCCCAGCACCCCTCCTCCCTCTGGTGTGGACCTTGGTGCTGCTGTCAAAGCGGCCCCTCGACGGCTGCTCCCCTGGAGTCCGCCTTGCTGGGACTTTTGGTCAAGACTCTGCCCAAGCCCGGCTGACCACATTCTCCTGGGGCCTGCGGCTCGGGTGGACAGACACAAAGGTGGGAAGTGGCTGCAGAGGCTGCGTCCCGGCAGCGAGCCCTCCCCAAAGAACCCGAGCAGTGGTTTCTGTTCCTGAGTCCCCTGGAGCTGCTCCGGGTCCTGCCCTTGCTCGGTCCGCTGCTCAGACACTATGACCTGCCCATGTCCCGCCAGCAAATCCATCGTCATCATCGTCAATCCATTTGCTGCTGTTTAGGTCGAGTGACTTAAGCTGGCAGTTGCCGGCTTCCGCAGCCTGCGGCCCGCTGCGTAGCGGAGGAGTCTCCTCTGCTGGCTGGACGCGGCAGGGCGTGGTGAACCGCTCAGTGACGTCTGTCTTGGGTGCAGCACGAAGAGTGAGGACCCGGCCACCTATCTTCATCTCCATCTCCACTCTTGACTCCACCAGTCTTCCCTGCAGGCCCAGCAGGTGCTGGACTCTGTGTCTAGCCTTTTAGGGAGGCCAGTTGCAAAACCCTCTCCTTGTAGTTCAAGGCTAGTCTGTTGGAAGTCCTTACTGACATCTAATCCATGCGTGAACCCAAATAGCTCTCAGCAGTCAATCTCTGTGCCTGCCGACAGAGCACGCTGGAAGACGGGTTAAGAAGCGGATTCCCTGCTAACTCCCAGACATGCTGGGTCTCCAGGGCTGACCCCGTTTCTCCCCAGCTCCCTCCCAGCACCACCAGGGAAGATCCATGGGTCTGAGGGAGGGAGGGTGAGTCTAGTCCGGCCCAGCACCGCAGCTGTGGCCACGCTAATTCCCAAGTCACCTGGCTCACCCCGGCTAAGCGAGAAGAAAGCCCCGCGTTGCCCTTGGAGGACCCGATGGCGCCTCCGGACTGCAGCAGGCCGCGATTAGGATGATGAATGCCTCTTTCCGGCTGGGCGCTCTGGGCTTTCTGCATGGAAGCCAAGACACATGTAAAAGCCCTTTAAGGACAGTAATTTACATGACAAGTACACAGATTACAAAATATCGTATTTCACTGGGTTTTCAGGGGCCGGCAGTTGGAGTCCTGCCCCTCTCCTGACTCTACTGCCATTAATCTTGGGCGAGTGCGGCGGGCAGATCACATTCGCTGCCCCCGACGTGCCTGCAGCCGGGCTCAAGAGCAGCCTGTCTGGCTTTTTCATTTGCCTCCTAACAGGTTCAATATTTTAACTAACCCGAGTGCTGTATAAACTGGAGGTGGTTTCCAAGAGACGGCTGCACTGCCCATACTTCTGCCATGGTAATTAATTCAGTGGCCTGTGAGTTACGGACTGCGGGGGCTCCAAGCTGCCTCCTGGCATGAGTGGCCTCCGGACTCCTCTCACCAGGGAGGGATGTCTGCACAGGGCGTCTGGGCCCAGGGTCCCAGGGCTCTCTATGTCTGAGGTTGAGCCCCTGGTAGGGGTTCTGGTCTCAGGGCCACCTCATCACACTCCCAGGACTTGCTTACTGTCTGCAGCCTGCCAGGCTCAGAGTGCTGCGCAGGGGGACACAGGGCTGAACAAGACACCATCTCCATGCTCGGGAAGGTGCTCAGAGACAGATGTGCAAATCAGTGGTCAAGGGGCCCTGGGCAGGCGCTGTGAAGGAAGAGGCCAGGTACCTGCTTGGGAGGGGAAAGCCTGGACTGGGGAGGGAGGCCCAAGCAGATGCGATCTGTGAGGTTGGCTTCTGCTTGTCCCCTGTGAGCCAGGACATTGAGGCAGGGCAGGTGAGGAAGCTGCCTTTGCGACCCTGCAGGGGTGGAGCTACCACCCGACCGTCCGGTCCAGCTCCTGCAACACGCGGTGGTGTGTGAGTGGCAAGGCTCCCCGGGGACAGGCTGAGATGACGTCTGGAGGATGAAGGGGTACAAGCAAGAGGGAGGCAGAGCAGAACCACCCCAGGAGGAGGGGGGCGTGAGCCAGGTGGCCCCAGGAACCTTCCAGAATTTTGATTTGGGAGGAGACAATTCCATTTCCTTTGCAGAACAACAAAGTAAGAGTGTGCTCTTTGTTGATGGGAAAGAGCAGAGAATTCCTTGCTGCTGCCAGCACAGCTGGTCCACATTCCCTGGCAGCATCTTCCACCACGGGGACGGTGTCATTGTCACTCTCGGTGCACAGACCATATGGCCGGTGCTCAATGACACGATAGCCTTTTCCAGGGCTCTGGCCATTGCCTCTACTACTGCCCATGATTGGACCCTGGCCTGGGTCTCCAAAGAGTGGACAGGATGTCAAATGCCATCGGCATCTTCACAGGGAAGGTGGGCCTTGCAGCAGGTAGAAAAGATTTTGACAAACACAGGGAGAAAGAGGGAGAAGAAATCAGGCTTGTGCTCTGCGTTCTCCCAGGGATGCACAATCACTCTCACAGCAGGTGGGGAAACTGAGGCACGAAAAGGGAAGTTGACAGCCCAGATTGCCAGGTAGATCAGAGGAACCGTACAGGCTGGGGGTCCCCCTGCCTGGCCTTGGAGAAGCATGGGCAGGCTGGTCATGGGCAAGGCTGGGCTGCCTTCCTGGAAGTGGCTTCATGTTGTCACCAAGCTCATGCCCTCCCCAACCCCAGCCAGCTCTACCCACCCAGACCGCGTGTGAAGGGAGCAGCTCAGCCTGCTCCCTCTGACAGAGAGGGAGCATTTGTGTTCTATTTGCTTTTGTTTCATGTTAGTCATTAATTTAAAAATTGCTTCCAGGAAACATATAATCAAGACTCGGTGTCCACAATATTTTTTTTTTGATGTTTTCCATCTTTTGTGGGATGTCGAAGATGAACCGAAACAGTGACTCAGTATCCAAATGTCACAATTGGCTGGGGAAACATTTTCCATACGAATAAATATGTGAATTCAAAATGCAAAGAAGAAGTCTGCGCCTGGGGAAATACGGAAACACAGTGTCGCCCGTGTTCACGTTGGCTAATTGTGTTCTTCTGAAACGCTGGGTTTAAATCTTGGATTAGGACATTTCTCCTGCCGTGGGGTCATTCTAAACAAATGCAGCATTTCCGGAAGTCTGTTTGGTGGGACCATCTTGGGACATCAATTGCTGCATAGGTGGTAAGTAACAGCCACCAAGGCTCCCGGCTCCCTCTGTGTGGGCACAGGCGAGGGGCCCTGCTCGTGGCCTGGTGGTGCGTGTGGCTCTGTGCCTGGCTTTTGCCAGCCAGATGTGGGAAAGGTGATGCCTGTCATCCGTCACTTCTGGAAGGAAGCCATAAGAGCCAGAATGATTGGCGATTTGCCATATTCCTTCCTCGCTTCTGTGATGACTGAGGACATTTGTGCAAAGATGGCACCTCTGTCACTCTGGGTTTCTGAGCCACTTTAGCGAGTTGAGCTCCTCTGCCAGCTCACGTTGGACATGGGGCACGGCTGGGGGCTGAACTTTTATTTTTCAAGCCGCAGGGACTTGGGGGCTGTTTGTTGCTGTGGCATGACCTGACCTAGCCTGGCTGATACAAGGGAATGCCTGCAGATGGTTCTGGTCACAGGTCTTTAGGACAGGCTGGGTCACACAAAGTCCAACAGGGCCATGGGACTTTTTAGGGTCTTTACAGACTGGCTGAGCATCCGACAGGAGGATTTCCCATGTCCCGTGATCACACGGCCCTTTTTTGTGGGTCTGCAGAGCTTGTCCTGGGAGTCCCTTAGCCCACCCGCTCACAGGCTGCCACAGCCCAGGAGGGCACAGTCTGCACCTGGAACCGTTTGCCCAGTGCTTGTTTGTCCCAGGCGGGGGATCCAGGGCTGATTGTAAGTGACGCATCCAAGCTCGGTGCATGGTGGAGGTGCTGCTTATGGGCCCTGGAAGAGGGGTCTTGTCACATACGCGACCAGCAGGACGAGAGTGAATGACGCAGCTGCTGTGAAAGGCAGCCACCTCACGACCTGAGGGTCCTGAGACTCTGCCACTCGGCCTGGCAGCTTCTAACAGGCTGGCTGGAATGTTTGCAGAAGGCTGGTGAGGAAACGACCCCACAGGCCCCCCTCACCTCCCCCAACCTGGCCACTGAGCCGAGGTCCCTCCCTGCCCCTGGCTGAGATTGACAGCTGTGTCCCAGACTTTGCCCCTCACCCCACCAGCTCTCCCGGTGGCTTCTGGAAATGGAGGGGAAGGGTCCAGCTGACCGCAGGGCTGGACCCCATGGACGAGAAGACTGAGAGAATTACAGCGCGTCCCAAGGAAAGACCAACAGGAGCATGTGGGCTTCATGTGCAGACCTTGGGTCTGGGCACCCCATTCACAGGGACGCTGGGGTGTGGCCTTTGCTTCTTGTCACCTTTGTGCTAATAAGAGAGACTTAGCCGGACAGTGGCAGGGCTGTGGTGCCTGATTGCCAAGTCTGGCTCCTCTGACACCTGGGGCGGCTGCGCAGGCTCAGCTGCTTTGGACCTGGGGATGCCTCTGGCCGTCCTGACCGACCACGGAGGCGGCAGGACCTGGGCCAGTCTGTCCCCCACCAAGCCTCTGTGTCTTTCCTAAGATGAGAGGCCAGGGCTGGAAACCGCTGTATCCCACCGATCTATCAAATCCCTCCAGCACCCCTCTTCTTGGTCAAAAATATTGTCACTTGCAGAGTGACAGTGATACGTCAAGCTGCCCAAGAGCCAGAGCCATGTGGCAGCCCAGCCTGGCCTTTCAGTAGCGTCCCTTGCTTGGGAGAAGTGCTCAGGGAGGAAGCCTCCTGCCAGTGGCTGCAGGAGCTGTCCAGACAAAGCTCTTGAAGAGCTTTTGAAGAAGGAGAAGTCCCACGGCAGGCAGCTCCCAGGACCTCAGCCAGACACAAGGACCACAGATGAGGTCTCAGCACCTTTCCTCGGATGCGGGCGAAGCCCAGGGGGCAGCAGGCCGGCCACACATGTGCTCCCTCGCACACTCAGAGCGGCAGGGCGGAGGCTGCAAACTCCAAGGGGAGGAGGCGGGAACACAGCAGCCAGGAGAGGGTCCTGGGACCCAGGCTGCCCGCCAGCTCTCCAGCTCTGGGGAGGCTTCTTGCCTTTAGTGTCCTCTCACCCGAGTGTGGTGACGATGATGACATTGCCTCAGGTAGGGACAGTGAGGGTCCAGGGGATAAAGCTGGTCCTGGCCCAGGACAGACCCTCGCCACGGCTCTTAGAGTCACATCCTCCATCCTCCGTGTGGGGCCTGCAGGGGGACCTTTGGGACAAACTCAGCCCTTTGAGCCTCGGTTTCCCTGCCTGCCACACAGGCTTGTACAGCCCCACACTGGCTTCCCAGCTGAGTCCCCCATCCTGGCCAGGCCCCGGGGCCTATTCAGACTTCTCCATCCATTGTCCCATGTCACCCCCAGGAACTGGACCATCGTGTCATGGGGCTCACTGTCCCTTTTGAGCAGAGAGAGCAACTGAGGCCCAGGTCACTGGATGATTCTCTCAAGGTTTCCCGGCCCCAGTGGCAGCACCCGCAGGGATAAGGCTCACCTGGGGGACCCTTGGGAGTCCAAGGATCTCTGTGTCAGACAGGCTGGGTCCCCTCCTGCCCCTGCCCCATGGGCCGCGTGAGCTTGGGCAGGTGACCTGCATGGTCTACACCTCAGTTTCCTTATCTATAAGGTGGAGAAACAGTACTCACAGCCCCCAGTCACCGTGCCTCATGGGGCTCACACCTCCACGATTTCACAACACGGAATGGTGCCACTGCGCCCCCACGGTTAGCTTATCGAAGGCGCCGAGACCCGTTTCAGGTGCCTTCCCACCATTTTACATACTCAGCTGCCCTACGGCGAGGCCCATGAGGCCTCCTGCCAACCGCGGGCGACCTTGGAAGCGGCTGCTCCAGCCCGGGCAAACCTTCCCGGGAGGCAGCCTTGTGGGAGACGTCCCAGCCAAGCTACTCCCGGGTCCTGAGGGACACTGAGATAGCCGATGGCTGTTCCTGCCCTCGGCCGCTAAGTGTGGGGTAGTGTGTCCCCCAGCGATGCAGCAGTAGGTAACTGACTCAACCCACGGGACGGTCGCTGTGAGGACTGAGCCAGAGGGGCAGGGCAGGCTGTCGGCACCGAGTGGCCAGCGTGGCCCCACGTGGTTCACAGCTCTCCTGCTAAGGCCACTGATCCAGGAGCCCAAGAGTGTTCCTGGTCAAGCTTTGCCTTTCTCTGTCTTTCACGGTGTGGCTCAGGGCTGGTGGTCACCAGGGCGGATGCTGACATTTTATCAGGTGCTTGTGCCAGGTGAAGTCTGGAAATCTACAAATGACCACTGAGGCAGGCGGACGGCCCCGCTCCATGCGATTGTCTCCTCCCGCCTCAACAGAGCACCTCGGGCTCCCGGTCTGCACACTTCAGAGCAGGGCTGGCGCAGAAATTGAATTAGTCTGCACATGCGGGCTGCTGATGGCTTCATTCAAAGCCATTCCGCCTGCTCGTTTTTAGTCTCTTTCTTCCAGTTTTAAACAGCTGGCAGCTAAGTGGAGCTCAAGTGCACATTCCCAGGGCCGTTTCCAGGCTCCGTCCCCATCGCAACCCTCTCTCCAGCTTCCACCCTGGTGGAGGAAGTGGGGCCTTGGCCCCCCAGGGAGCTGAGCTGAGGGGAGCCCGTGGCCAAAGCCGGGCCCTGGAGGACGATGAGAAGGGCGTGAGGGGGTCTGTGCATATGACAGGTCCCCGGGACCATGTGCACTTGGCTTTCACTGTGTCTCTCCTTCGCTGCCCTGCTCCCCTGCGCAGAGCAGACCCCGCTGGCGTCAGGGGCTATGACATTCAGCAAACCGTGCAGACCCCACAGTGGGCCAGGCCCACGTTCCCGGCCTCACACGGTGTGTGGCTGCAGCGCGGGCGAAACCCTCGGTCCAGGGCTCGGCCCCCGCGAAGGCTCAAGAAACGTGCAGTTATTACTCGTAACCAACCCCAACCCAGGGGACCGGACCGCCTCCTCTGCTTGTGTCAGGGCGTCTCCTGGGAGAAGAGGAGGCTGAGCCTGGCTTCCAGAGCTGTGCAGGCAGAACAGGTGCGGAGCGGAAGGAGCACGGGCCAGGCGCAGAGTGGCAGAGCCCGGTGGGAGGAGGGCGGACGGCTCCACTCGTGCTTCCAGGACAGACTCTGGGGTCCTTCAGCGCCAGCCCAGGGACATGGGCTTCGTCCCAGCTCCAAGGCAGCCACGGAAGGCTTTAGAGCAGGAGGAGGTGTGGTCCGGCTGTGCCTTAGCAAGGCTAACGCGGCCACAGCCCCACCCGGAGACGGAGGCGAGTGAGGGGCTCCTGCAGCTGCCCGGAGAGGTGAGGAGGGCCACAGCCGGAGCGTGGAGGGGCATGGGGGGGAGTGTGATGTGGTGGAGTGTGACGTAGGAGCGGGCACAGCAGGGCGCATGGTGCAGCAGGTGGTAGCGCAGTAGTGGTGCGGCGCGATACACTAAAGCGCATGGCAGGGGCGTGGTGTGGTGGGGGCGTGGCAAGTGTGGCGTAAGGGGCGTGGCTGGGATGGTGGGGCGTGGCACGGCAGTTTGGGGTACAGAGGAGACAGCACGCACCGGCTGGGCAGTCCGTTCCGCAGGCTCCACCGCAGCCTCTCAGCTCTCCGCCGCAGCCCTGCCTGAGAAGGCTGCAGGGGAGGAGAGGACCCGGGACTGGGAGCTGCTGGGCCGGGAGAAGGGGGCCTTCATTTGCACAGAGGAGCATCTGCACCCCCGGCAGGGAAAGCGGCCCCAGCACTCATAGCTCTCTAGCCAGAGACCCCGAAAGAGGACGAGAGTGCAGGACCTAGGACAGAAGGTGCCGCACAGCCCTCGGTGTCTGCGAGCGCGTCGCCCCTTCAGCCAGCTCTGCTTCTGCGCTTCTGCACCGAGGTCTGTGTGGGACGGTCCCCTCCCCGTGCCAGGGCTGGTCCCCGGACCTATCAGGGTCCCCTGGCGGCTGTTGACATTGATGCCAGAGATGCCAGAGCCGTCCATGAGGAAAACTGACTCCTGATGCCCTGATACCGTCATCCATCCAAGCACATGGCACAGACTCAGAATTAATGTGATTTTTTTTTTCTTTGTAAAGCGGCACATGGTACCTAATAAAAGACTATTCATTTGAGAAAACACATTCCTGATTTCAAAACAGATATGTGTCAAGGGAGCAAGATGAACAAGCAAACTGCCACCCCTGCTGGCTTGAGGTGGCCCTCCGTGGGCAGCCAGGCAACAGCCGGGGGCCCGTGTGGGCTGGAGACAGAGGAGGGTCAGGGCGTTCCTGGGCCACCGGAGCCTGGGGAGGGCTGGTCTCCCGGACAGGGAGGGGGGACCAAGGATGCAGCAGCACGTTCCCCCTCCCCAGACCCCTGCGTTTCTCACCACATTTTCACCTTTTAATAGACGGGACTATTTTTAACCAGCTTGCCGACACCTCTGCAATTCCTCATGCTGCACGTTGGGAACTGTCAAAGACGCTACATCTGAGGTGGAATAAAGGCTCGTTAGCAGCACGGAATTTGGGAGGAAGAGGATGGGACCCCCCTAAAGATAGGGCTAGAAGACACAGCCAGCCTGGAGAAAACCGACTGGACTCCCCACGCGGCTCTGACGCTGGGGTGGGCTGCGTGGGCACAGGTGTCTCCCAAGTGCAGCGCTGCCCCTCCCGGGGCAGGGGAGGGAGCGACGGCTGCTCCAGCTCTGGACCCTGGAAGGGGACAGTGGGAACATTGGGTCTCGGTGAGGCCTCACCCAGCTCTGAGGCAGACAGATGGCGGAGCGTCCAGAATCCAGCCCCACTTCCCGGTCAGGCCCTGACGAGCCCCGACCCCAGCCCTGGCCCACGCTCCAGACCCGCTGCAGGTGCAGTGCTGCGTGACGTCACAGGCCACCCACCAATGCCTCCATGTGTTGACGTCCATCATGATGCTCTTGCCGGACACCCTGCCGTGTACTCCAGGTGGCCCAGGGTGGCCTTACCTGCCTGGGAGAGCCGGTGTCTGCGCTCCCCCAGAGCTGCGCTGGGAGCATCGGAGCAGCGAGAGGGAGGCAGGGTGTCCTCGGAGTCCCTCTTGGCCCTGCGTTCCCGAAGGGCCCCCATGTCTGGACCCTGAAAGGGAAAGGTGCGAAAGTCACAACAGAAGGGTAAACTGAGCACTGGGCACCCGCCCAGCCAAGTGCTGTGCATACAGCAGGCTGTCCATAAGTGTTTGTTGAAAGACTTCCCACCATCCACAACCACCCCCACCATGAGTTTTCTGTTCTATCTCCCCTTACCTCCCAGTAAGCCCACTCCATCCTTATCAGAGTGACACTCATGAGATGGTGACTGTGACCGACCGGGTGTCCCAACCCGTGAATGTCCCGACTCACAGTACCTGGGGAAGACGGTCAGGAAGATGACCGTCAGGAAGATGACGGTCAGGAAGATGCCAGGTGGTCTGCACAAGGCAGGCAGGAGTTTCTTACCTCTGTTCCCAGCTGGTCCCGTGACCCCATGGCTCTGTCTGAGTCACCAAACCCACCAAGAGCTCCCTCCATGGGTCCTGGCAGGTAGGAGCATCCAGAAGGTTGGGAGCCCGGGCTCTGGGGGTTGACAGATTGGAGCCAGGGCTCTGCGGCCAGGCGCCGGGGATGGCCTCCATCCTCAGAATCTAGCCCCTCACTTCTGCAATGGGAAATGGGTCCCGAGGTTCATTCCATACTGAGGATGACAAAGTGAGACCCGTGTCTCTCCTCTCTGTCCCCTGGGCCCCTAGCTGCAGGCAGTGGGGGCTCCGTGGGGGGTCCATCCAGGCTGCCTTCTGTTGCCGTGAAAGGGGCCTGCACCCCTGGTCATTTCACGCGGCTTGCAGAGACTGCTCTGCGGCCAGGCTGCAGCCACCATCCTCTGTGGCTTAGCCCAGCCGGCCACGGCTCTGCCATCCCAGCCACGACTCTGTGTTTCCCAAGGTGGTCGAGAAGAGAGGTGGAGAATCACCTGGAGCTCAGGACGGCCCCATCCGGGAGGGCCTGTGCATCTCATTGGCCAGCATTGGTCACGTGGCCCCATCACCACCAGGCTGGTCCTCTACCCACCACACCCCAGTACAAGGGCCAGGAGCGGGGCCTGGTGAGCCCCAGACATCCCAGTGAGCTGAGCGCGTGGGGCCTCGCGGGAGCCTGGTCGCAGCCGTCGGAGGAGGGAGCTGTGGCCAAGGAAGCAAAGTAATTATTGAAATGATGGCTGATTCCAGGTGGGCCTTGTCCTCTGAGCACATATGAGATGCCTTATTACACTTTAATTAGATGCTCATTTAGGGCGGCGTTTAGACAGCATTTCCGAGCGAGTGAGCAGGTGCCGGTTTCGGGCGTCTGGTTGATCTTGGCTTCCTGGAGGGCCTGCAATAATCTGACTGCGGTGACAGGGTGACGGATCGCTCTCGGAGGGCCCTGCGACCCTTGGCCGGGCGGGGGAGGGAGTGAGGCGCTAGTGATGGATGATTTAAGGAGGCCCGTTTCATTTCCCGCGATCACCCGCCACTCCGCGGCCGTCATAGGCGGTCACTGCGTCAATTTCTGTGTTTTGTCCATCCATCAGGTAAACATGAGGCCCAAAGCACTTCTCATGTCATTGCTGGGGGAGACCTTGCGCTGGGGAGTGGCGGCACTGGTGCCCTTATCAGAGCAGGCACGGGCGTTTAGTGGAACAGTGGGAAGCCACCGTCGGACGCCAGCACCTGTCTGGGGCTGGGTCACGCAGCTGGAGAGAGCAGGGTGTTCGGAGCCGCCCGTGCTCAGCCCCTGCCGGGCCACACCCAGCGCCGTGTGGGTGGCTGAGCAGACCTTCTCCACTGCTGGAGACTCAACTCTACAAGGACGCTGTCTGGGACTGTGGAACACTTGCCCAGCTGGGCAGATGCTTCCCTCCACGCTGGACTGTGTCCTTTCCACAGGATGCAGTTCCCGAAAGGGACACGGTGTTTAATCTCCCATCTACCCCGCCTGGAGAGGTGCTGCATGTGTGTGCGTGTTTTTAAGTGGCAGGAAGCGTCCAGGGAGAGCAGAAGGACGTCCCATGTGCTAGCGACAAAGCTGTCACGTCGCTGTTGGGGACCCACTCCCTCCTCCCTTCCACCCACTTTCCTCTCTGTCCCGGGCCCCTCCTCCGAGGCCCCTCAGGTCCCTGCCTCCCACCCCCGCCCCGCCGGTGAGGTGTTGCTGGGACCAGGCAGCCTTAGCCTTTCCAGCTACGTTTAATCCCTTCTGCCACACCGCTAAATTTAGCGTTGCCAGATGATTCACCCGCAGCTGGCTTCAACCCGCAACGTTCCTCGTCTCCGAGGTGTCAATTGCCAGCCTTTAAAAATAGCTTTATTGTTTTCTTATGATTATAAAACTAATACACAGTTATTGCAAAAAAAAAAAAAAAAGTTTGGAAAACGCAGGAAGTACAAAGAAGGAGACCCTGGTGCCCAGCCAGCCCACCCCGGCTTCCGCGCGGGAAGCGAGCGTATCTGCCGCCAAGCCAGGTCAGTCTGTGCCTGGCGGCTGTACCGGCTGCTTTCCGCTTGGCATTCCGTGAACGTCCATCCACGTCCGTAAATGCCGTGCACGTGGTCACTTTCTTGGCCACACCAAGTCTCCACTAAGAACCTGGTTTTCAAATTAGGCCGGGCATGACGTTGGGCGAGGCAGGGCCCCCCTGAGTGTCAGCCCCTCGTCGAGAAGCCCCACAGCAGAGCGCTGCTCACGGGCTGCCAGGAGGCAAAGTTCCCTCTTGCACAGGGTTTGGCTGAGACTCTGCGCCCGGCCGCTGTCCTCCACGACCCCCGCTTCTGCTGGCTCCTGCCACTGACTCCCGCACACAGACGCGTTGTGACCAATGCCGCGTGTTCCGTGTTGAAGGGTTTGTGGATTGTTTCCACGTTTCTCTGTAAACAGCACGACGTGGAACATCCTTGCTGTTTCGAGTCTGCTCACTTGGCTGATTGCGCTCCAAGAAAGTCTCCTGTAAGAGGCACTGCGGGGTCCTTGTGAGAGTGTGAAGGTGTTTAGGAAACAGATCCAAGAACGTCTACGTGGCCCTTAGAAAGCATAACTCCATGCCTGTTTGCAAACAGGCCATGCGGCCCAGGGTGGACGGGGCAGGCTGAAGGCGCCAGCAGTCGGAGGCCCAGGCCCCTGCACCCAGGGCCCTTTGTGGGTTGCAGGGCCCGCAGGCATGGCAGCCACTGCTGCTCTGGTCTCTGGTGACTCCTGGAAACTGCAGTCCAAACTAGCCCATTTTCCAGGTGAGGAGCTGATGCTCAGGGAGAGCGGGGCCCAGTGAGGAGTGAGGGGCCCAAGGGTCCTGGGGTGGTGCATTCCTGGAGCCCAGGGCATCACCGCCCCTGGCCCTCAGCAAAGCGTGGCTAACTCCTGGTTGAGCCTGAAGACGGAGCGGCCTGGTTCTGAAAACACAGCTATGGTCACGAGGTCCTTGCTGCTCCCGAGGGGTTCTGCTTACTGTGATTTTTGTACCAGTGAACTAATTAAGATCAAGGGGAAGCTCTTGGCTGCAGCCTTGAGCGATGGCATCCGCCGTGGAATATCCCAGGCCCCCACCCGGCAGGCCGCCCCTCGAGACAGATTCTCTGCTCCATCGGGACCTGGCTCCAACACCTCCTGGCGGCAACGCCAGCATAGCGCGAAGCCCTGCGTCTCGCACCCAGCCCTGGAGGCCTCAGTGATGGGGCCCTGGGCCGCGTGACCGAACCTGCCCCGGCCTTCGAGCTGAGCCCTCTGGGCACACGTCCTGCCAGTGCTGCAGGACCACAAGGCCTCAGGGGGGGACTTGGTCTTGCTCATCTCTCTGTCCTTTGCAGGCCCAGCTAGCATAGAGTCTGAGGGAATCAGAGGTGGCTGACCACTGGTTGTCAACGTTCAGCCTCCAACCAAACCTGCAGCCGCAGTGCCAGCATCCCGGGAGAGCTGGGTCCTGGCCCAGTTGGTGGTTGGGTCACACCACAGCTGACTGCGCCTGCTATGCCCAGGACTGTCCTCTGCCCTGTGCCACGTACAGCTTCACCCACACATGTGGAAGGAGTCAGTGCACCCAGGAGGTCCGGGTGCAACCAGGAACTATGTGTGTGACTCTTGCATTCCTTCTGCCAGCCGCCGGGACCCATTGGACCCCTGAAGACAGCCAGACCTGGGCTGCTGGTGGAGCCCCAGGACCCCGGGAAGGGAGCATGGCTGGGTTAACCTGATGCCGTGGCACAAAACGGGCAGCAGGATGAACTCAGCCAGCCCTCAGGCCGCCCACCAGGGCCCTGCCCTCGCCTGCCCTCACAGTTCCCACTCTGACTCGCCCAGCCACCTACCCGTCCCCAAGCCTCTCTGTCCCTGCAGCCTGCCAGCCCTTGGTGGTCCCACTTCTCTCACCTGTCACTCTGTGGTTTCCTCGAGGACTTTATCAAACCCCATTGAGACCCACCTGCCCCTCCAGCCCACGGGCACTCTTCCCACCCACCAGGCCTTCATCTCACCTTCCCACCATCTCAGCCTTCAGGGTCCACCAGGCCCTGGCAATTCAGCTGTGCCCTGGAATGGCCCTGGTGTCACCGTTGTTGTGTTTCCTGGCTCCCGCTATTTTACTTGGCATTTGCTTTTATAACTGGATAATAGTAATAGCTGTTATTTATCACGCGCTTATTACGGGCAGAGCTCTCTGAGTCTCATTCTTTAATCTGGAGAATAAGCCTGCAGGTGGTTACCGTGAGCCCTGAGTCGGGGACAACACCCCGAGAGCCGTCCCAGCCTGCCCAGCGTCCTGCAGCAGGCAGAGCAGAGCAGGTCGGCCGGCTGGGGCGTGGCTCTCTGCTCCCCGACGGAGGGGCTGGTGCAGCTGACCTTGAACCTGGCCTGTACCGTTCCGAGCACGTGAGCTGAGGCACAGAGAGCTACAGGGGTTCTGGGGTGGTGGGGAGGGTCCATGTGAGGTCCGTCGATCACAGGTTGGTCTGTCTCAGGAGGTGGACGTGAAGGGGCAGGAGGACTTCTCCTTGGGGAGACCTTCCTTTGTGGGGGGGACTGTCAGACGGACCTGACTCAGCACAACCCCAGCCTCATCCTGGAATCTTCTCTCCCAGCAGAACTTAAAAACTGTCCATCCCTCTACCTTGCGTGCAGGCATCAGGGATCCTACCTACAACTTCCTGGGTTCCAGCCAACTCCACGGTAATTAAACCGTGTAATCCCAGGAACCGCAGCCTCCGAGGGCTCAGACGGCAACGGAACCAGAGCGTGGGCCCGAGCGTCCCGCCAGCTGCTCTCACCTCACCCCCCTACCCGTTGTCCACGAGAGCCAGATGGCCCGGCGCCAGGCTTTCCAAGGACGTGGACACCTCCCTCCGAGGAATAGGAACATGGATGGGAAGGACAGGTGAGAACGTTCTACCAAGTCCCCGTGACCCCAAACCTCCGCGCTGCCTCAGCAGCCTCTGCTCCAGCTGCTTGTGAGCCAGGGGCAGGTGGCGGGAACAGCAGGGGCCCGGCGCTTCCTGAGCGTCCAGAGCGACTGCCCACCTGGTGGAGGACGCTGTCCTCTCCCTCCCTGCTTTCTTGTGGAGGAAATCAGGAATGCACTAACCTCACCCCGCTCAGTCTGTGCAGCGCCAACTATAACCACCGGTGACCAAGGGCCGCCAGGGCCAGGCACCACACAGACTCTTGACACTGTCTTCTCCTTTAATTCCACAGCCCCGTGGTGAGGTGTCTTCTTTACAGATGAGAAAACAGAGGTTTGGAAAGGTGAGAACCTGCCCGCAGACACAGCGGGGCAGCAGAGGGGCTGGATTCCACATGGAGAAACTGGCCCAGGCTAGCTGTGTTTGGCAGGCTGTGGGCCAGGACTAGGGAGGGTCACAGAGGGCTGGAGAGACACCCCCTCCCTCCAGCCTGCAGCAGCCTGAGTCCTCCCCGTGGGTGGGCCGCAGGGTCATGCTGAGAGTAGCCATGCCGCGCCCCGCAGCCTGGCCCACCCTGCAGAGAGGCCACCTGCCCAGAGGCATCAGGGCTTGCAGAGCATTTGGCCACCTCCCCTCCAATCAGGTGTAAGCAAAGGGTGGGACTGTGGGTGAGCACCAGCTGGGCACACATCCGAGGTGTGACTCTGGGGACTCCCTCAGTGGCAGGTGCAGCAGGCTGAGCACGGCTGCCCCAGGCGCTGTCAGGAGCCCCACTCAGGCTCCAGCCATCCAGCCCCCAGCAGCCCGAGTGTTCCCTGCACCCAACCCTGTCCCCAGGGTGGAGGAAGGACATGAGGGAAGCAGACGGCAGGGTCTCCACCCCGGAGGGTTCCAGCCCACCTGGAGACACCAGGCACACAGGTGAGCCAGCAGCACACGGTGAAGTGGGACCTGGAGCCCAGCCCTGGGGACCCACTGGGGATGGCTTGTGCATGTCCTGGAGCAGTGACACCCTGGGCCAGCCCTGTGGGTCACATGACATCCCAGGGCAGGAGCGACTCCCAGTCAGAATTTCAGAGGCTGACATCTGCCGGTGGCTCACTTAGCCTTTGATGATCCAATAAAAGGTGGACAGTGACGGCTGCTGTCCCCGGTTATCCAGCATGCTGGTCACCAAGGAGAGTGACTTGTCCTTCAGAATGAGAGAGAGATTTGGGTCACATTCATCTTACTGGCCAGGAGGGACTGAGAGACCCAGGGTCTCGCGGACACTGGCGCTGAGCTGGGCCCGGCTCCAGGCCCTACCTGGAGGGTCAGGCAAGTTCCCCAGTGGTCCTGGCCCACACTCAGGTGCGTGGGCGGTGCCAACGGCACGCTTCAGAACCCTAGTCCAGTAAACAACCATCTCATCACCCGTTGCATTTAATACTCTTATGTCTTTAGTCTCCTCTATTCTAGAACATTCTTTAGCCTACTGCTGTGTTTCTTGGCCTTGACATTTTGCAGGCCAGGGTGCAGGTCAGTCATTTTGCAGATTGTTCTCAATGTGAGTTAGTTCTGTTTCCTCGTGACACGACGTGGCCGTGCGGGTGGCGGGTGCCCCGGAAGTGCGGTTGTGTCTCCTCCACTGCAACCGTCATCTCAGGAGGCAGATGAGATCTCCCAGCAACCGAGAGGAGGAAAAACGTCGCTTCTCCGGTTGGCTCCACATTTCCTCCACCCAGGGCTCTGTGCTCCTTCCTGCAGATTGGAATTTCCATCTGGCATCAATTCCTTCATCCTGGAGAACTTTCCTTACCATGAACTCTCCGTCTGCTTGAAGTAAGCGGCCCTGACTCCGGGCTGGGTGAGCCCCACACCTGGGCAGCCACCTCTGTGGCGAGTCGGCTCAGTGGGTGCCTGGATGTCGGCAGCGGCAGCCTCCTGTGTCCTAGATGTACAATCAGAGCATAGTTCTGCTCGCGTCTCCCCAGCAGCTCTCCTTGCAGGCCGCGTGTGGCATGGCCCCAGATGTGCAGCTCCGTACCTGGCCAAATACTTAATGAGATCCCCGTGCAAGTTCCTGAAGCTCCTCCGTGCAGCTCCTGCCTGGCCCAGGCTCTGCCCCAACCTCGGCTGCCTCACCCGCCCGAACTCCAATCCCTGCCCAGCCCAGCCCTAGCTCAACAAGTCATGGCTCTCAGCCGAGCTGGGGCTTCCTGTAGGGCAAGCTGGGCAGGAGCAGAGTGGCAAGGTGGGTGGGACCACACAGCAGCCCGGGAAGTGCCCTAGGCAGAGAGCCAGCGGCTGTAGGACTCACTGTGTACTTGCCATCCCTCAGGGACCGAGTCCTGCTCGCTGTCCATGGCCTCGAGCTTTTGATCCAGCTCCGTAGGTGTTTACAGCGGGAGAGCCAGGGCCTTCCTGCGGCTGGGGTGCAATCCTCCCCACGGCCCGTTTCTACGTTCTGACTGTGGTGGGTGCCATGAGGGAGAGGGTGGAGTGCTTTGAGACAGTCCAGACTGAAACCCAAACAAGTCGGAGGGCTGGAGAGGTCTCTGGAGAGGGGTGTTTATACTGAAATCCTTGCACTGCAATCTGAAAAGAGCTGTCTAGCAGGAAGGATGTGTGTGTGTATGTATGTTGCACACACACGCATGCACACGTCTGCACATAGGCTGAGCAGAACCACAGTTTCAGTAGAGGAAACAGCATGCACCAGATTTTGTGTGTCAGGAAAGTGCTTGGTGTGTTCCCGGAGCCAGAAGGGCCGTGTGGGGCCTCCAGCTCTTCCCGTGAGTGGCAGGGAAGAGAGAGCCGGAGTTTGGTGGCCTCCTCCCTGCAGTGGTGGGTGGGGCTGGGCCTGGCCTACTTACCCCAGGCAGCCACGCACCTGCTGTCATGTCCTGCGTGTGAGTGATGTGAAGAAGGTTGGAGACCCTGGGCAAATGCACACACAGGGGAGGCAGCGAGACTGTGCAGTCGGGTCCAGGCCAAAGATAGACGGGGAAATGTATCTAAGAGCAACTGGGAGCCACCGAAGGCTGTAGGGCAGGGGAGGAGCACACGGACATGTGTGTTTCCTAAGATCACGGGCTGTGTAAACTTGGAGGGTCCCCACAAGAGGCTCTTTTTGGTCCATATGAATGAAGAGGCTGGGCCCAGCTTGTGCTCTTCCCCAGGGAGCGCTTGGTGGCTCATTTCAGGTCCTCTCCTGAGTTTAACAACCCCAGGGTGGACCATTTCATGAATAACATATTTTTCCGCACAAAAAGCCCAAGGCCCTTGGACGTGGAAGATTTATGGGCGCTGTCTCCAGGCCTCGCAGGCACTTCATCATCCGTGGCCAGGGTGCCCCCTCTCCACCTGTGCACACAGCCTGTCCTTCCAGAGTGACCCCTGACACTGCAGCCCTGGAGCTTGGCAAGGAGTGATGGATTAGTGCAGCGTCCGCGCCGTTCTGCCCGCAGAGCTGGTGGCAGGCCGGGCCGGGCCACACGCCCGTCACAGCCCTGCAGACGTTCGCTGGGCCGCCCAGACAAGGGGGCGGGACCTGGCCTGCAGGCCGTGAGACAGCCTCCGCGTGCTGTCTGGGGCCTGTCCCTCTGTGAGTGCGGCCACACTTGTCACAGGGACAAGGGTGGAGGAGGACGTGCTGTCAGCTGGAACTCGAGAGTCCTTCGGGGACGTGCCTGGTGTCCCAGGGCCCGCAGCCCGGCCCCACCCTCTGCTCGCCTCCTGCTCTGACACAGCCTGGGAATGGCCTGGAAGGGGTCGGTCACTTCCAAGCTTAGGGAAGAGCCCAGTGAGATGGTGCCTGTGCGGAGAGCCACATCGCGGGGTCTCTGCACACCTGGGAGCTACTGTGGCACTGGCCTCAATAGCTCCAGGCCAAGTGCCAGGGCACCCGCCACCTGGGGAAGAGATGAGGCCCCTTCCCTGCGTCAGGCCTGGGCGCCAGGAAGCCCGTCACTGCTGACAGCGGTGATGCCACAGCAGAAAGCCTGAGCGTGGCTGCACTTACAACTCTGGCATCAGCCAGGGTGTGCGCAATAATAAACCTCCGAATAAAGTGGTCTCCACCTGGCTGGGGTGGGTCCCCAGGTGAGCCCAGACACACTGGCTGTGTCACTTGGGGCGGGTCACCTTCCAGGAAAATAACACGCCCCTGTTGTCAGCAGCGTGGTAATGGGGCCGAGGCGGGTGACTGAGTCCCCGATAGGACTCGAGGAAAGTCCACACTCTGTCTTGTCACTCTCACATGTGCGGCGGGGGAGACGCTCCCTGACCTTCAACACCGGCAACACCTCTGAGGGTTTCCCCAGAGCCTGCTGGGCAGGCCCCCGTGCCCACATTTCTACCGGAGGGCTCATTCCCTGCTCGGGGACCTGCTTCTTACCTGCAAGGCCCAGCTCAGATGCCACTGCTCTTTGGAGACGTCCCTGGGAGCAGCTGTTCCGGGACAATGCAGATTTGCTCATCGTGTGCCCCTGTTACTTGGTCCCGATGCCTGAACCGCACACGGCATGGACGCCGTGACTTGTATGTGGTGGCCTCCATGGAACCCCCTGGGGTAGGAGCTCCAAGAGGTCAGAGAGTGGGCACAGGTTACCTGCACGCCAGGAGAAGTCACGAAGCTCCCAGATATACCCCCAGGCCAGGGCTCAGCTCCCCAGAAGGTGTAGCCGACGAGGAAGCCCGAAAACCCGAGCCTGGGGGTGGTTCTTAGTTTGAGGTGACCCAGCGCAGGGTGGGGGCTTTGCAGCTATGAGGAGGGCAGAGCAGCCGATGCTGGTGCCAAGGAACGTCACCTAAGACTGATGCCCGGAGACCAGTGGAGCATGTGTCTGCGGCCTTGGCAAAGCAGGAGCCCATGCCCGGAGCCCGGGATGTGGGCAGGTGCCATGAGTGGCTGGAGCCTCCTGGCCTGAGGCCATGTCCCTCCCTCAGGGTGACTGACGTCTTGGGCCCCCTTGATTGGGGCAGCACCAGCCCAGACCCGGCGACCAGAGGAGCCTGGGAAATGCTGGTGGTGGCCTGAAGCCACCGACAAGCTTCCCACTCCAGGGGAGGGGACGCCCCTGGTGAGCAGAGGCTCGCCCTGAGCACGGCTGGCCGGTTGCGGTGACACAGACATCGGTCATCCCAGGGGCCTCTCCTTCTGCCTTTGGAGTCAGATGCCAGCAGCGGGGGCGGCTGCGCTGTGTCTCCAGACAGTGGCACACTTGGCTTGGACGGTCTAGTGGCACTCATCTGGGTGCTGAGGACTTGTGCCAGCGACTGTCACAGGCTCCCACCCAAACTTCTGCTTCTGTCCAGCTTTTGTGAGTGATGGCAGGCCAGCAGGCAGGCAGACAGGGAGAGGGCAGGCCCTGTCTCCTCCTCTCAGCTGGTACCTTGTCTGTGACAGCAGGGACAGTGGGTGGCTCCCTGGGTCCCGCCCCGATAGTGCCCCTGGCTCCTGGGGTCTGGGGCCTCTAGGGGCTCCCCCACTGCCCATGGGTCCTGGGCCACTTCCACCTGTCATAGCCCCAGCCAGGGCCAGGCGCAGGGTCCCTGGAGGTGAAGCCAGGGTTTGAAATGCTCAAGAGACTCCCATGTCCATTTGCTGTGTCCCCCAAAAGACACATTGAAGCCCTAAGCCCTGGTACCTGTGAACGTGGCCTCGCTTAGAAATAGAGGCTGTGCAGGTGGGTGAAGATGTAAGCAGATGAGATGCGGTCACATTGCAGGGGCTGGGCGCCCAGTCCAGCACCACTGTGTCCTCACCCGACGAGCAGAGGAGACGGAGACGCAGCCGCGCAGAGAGGACACGCCACGGACTCGGACACAGAGGAGGTGGCTGGGCTGGAGGCCGAGCCCGGGAGCACCCGCCGGGAGCAGCACAGATGCCGGCAGCCACCAGAGCTGGGCGGCCGGAGCAGTTCCCCGCCACAGCCTGGGGAGGGCCCGCCCGGCCACGCCTGGGTTTCCAACTCCGGCCCCCAGAGCTGTGGGAGACGGATGGCTGCTGTTCTAAGCCACTCCGTTGTGGTGCTTTGTTACGGCAGCCCCAGGAGACTGTCGCCGAGTATCCCCTGAGACCCGGCTGTCCCCTGTCCTTGCAGACAGCCCATGAGGGATGGAGGCAGCTGCACCAACTGGCTTCATCTCCGCGCTTCGTCTGCAGCCAGAGCCAAAGCTCCCCCGCCCTCGCTCTCCAGCCCCCCAGCTGCCGCCCTCGCCGGCGTTAGGGCCGGGCACGGGCTGGGCTGAGAGCCGCACCTGTGCTCTTACGAGGACTGGTGCATGATGGGGGCGGGGGAAGAACCGTTAGATCTCCGGCCCCAGCGAGGAAAGGAGAGAGAGGGAGAGTGAGGCCCGCTACGCAGGAGACTCTGCCCGGCCCCTCAGAAGCCGCTGCAGCTGACGGGAGGGGGCTTCGTCGGGTCCTCACAGTGCTGTCATGGTGGGGAAGCAAAGTGTGGGTGCGGCAGGGCTCCCTGTCACCTCCCCATTCATGCCGCCACCCCGGGTTCCTGAGGCTCCTGGGGCCTGGGGCTTCTAGTGGCTCCCCCACCGGCCAGGGTTCCTGGGCGACACCCACCTTTCGTAGCCCAGGTTCCTGTCAGCCCAGGGTGTCACGGATGCTTCCAGGGATTTTCTGAAGATTAAATGCCACCATCCAGGGGTCCACAGACCACAGCCCCCAGGCTGTATGTGGCCTGGTCTCGTCAGCGAAGATTTGCTGGCGCACAGCCAAGCCCACGCTGCTGGGCTCTCCTGGCAGAGTTGTGTCGTCGTGACAGGGACCGTCTGTCCTGCAAAGCCTAAAACATCTCCTGCCCAGCCTTGACAGAGCAAGCTGCCCCCACCCCCCAACCCCCCAACGTCACAGGCTGCTTGAGGGCCGACACCTGGGGTACCTGGAAAGCCGGAGCTGCTTCTGCCCTGCAGGGGCTGGTTTTGGCTCTGAACTCTGGAAGATTTCTGAACTCTGGAAGCACCAGCTTCCTCACTTCTCGGAGGGTCTCCTGCAGGGTCCTCACGTGGGGATTTCCACGGCCCACCGGGGCAAAGGCCCTGGTACCGTCCTCTCTTAGTGCCCCTCACGCCTCTTAATGGTGACCATGCCACTCTGCCCCCAGTGGCTTCCAGCTGGCTGACAACCTGCCTGGCAGAGGTGCTAAGTGTTAACGAAGGTGTTAGCTGTTAATGAAGGTAGCGCTGACAGTGGGTGATGAGGATACAGCTAACCAGGATAATGGAATGAGCCACCTCGAGGCATTAACCTTTCAAGCCTTGGGTTTGAACGTCAGGACCCCTTCAGAAGCCCGAGTGTGGGAGCAGAGATGGCGGAATGACAGGCCGCAGAGGAGTGCGTGATGGACGCGGGTCACAGATGTAGGCCAGCTCGCTCCCCACGCTATTGCCTAGAGCAGCGCTGAGTCCAGAGAGGTCGGCGCGCAGAAGAGGATGCCTGCATCTGCCAGCACCACGGGGGCCGTCGGGATGAAGCCTTGGGTGCTTGACCTTGGGGGGCTGGGGTGGGCTAGGCACAGATAGCCAGCGCCCCCCAACCCCTCCACTTGCTTTAACTTTTAATCATCCCTGGAATCCCAGAGAAAGAGTTCAGAGCATCCCAGAATGTGGCAGCTGGACGGGCGTGTGGCAGTCATCTGATCCAGTGCCCCTCCCCCAGACTGACACAGGGGTCACTGCGGGGCCACCCTCCCTGTCCTAGCTATCTTGGTGCCCTGTGTGCCCAGCTGGAGATAAGAACTTGTAGCCAGGAGACCTTTAAGGACCTCAAGGAGGACAGAGGGGCTGTGATGGGGGGAGCGTCCGTGGGGCTTCTGGAAGAGGGGCTGAGGCCAACGGGGCAGGAAGCGGAGACAAGAGGGGAGGCAGGCAGGGGGGGCTGTTGGGAGATGGTGGGGAGTGTAGGTGGGGCGGGGGCTTCACGGGGGAGGGAGAGCATGCTCATGTGCTGGGCCTGGGGCACAGTGGCATGAGCATCCACCAGGTACTTCAGAGGCTCCAGGGCAGGGAGCAAGCAGTAAGGATGGCGGATAGGGTGTGGGGTACAGTTGGGGGTTCCAGGTGCCCCAGACTGTAGCCATGCTGGGCCAAGGTGCTTGTCTGAAGAGAAATGGTAATGTGGTCTGGCTGCAGGACAGATGCTCCCAGGAGGCTCTGCTTTGTGCAAAGCTCAGATGTCAGTTTTTTAGGTGTTAAGAAACTGCTTTCTATCTCTGGGGATGCTCACTCAAGGATGCCAGCTGCCATGCTGAGAGGAAGCCCGAGCACCATGGGCAGCCCATGTGGGGAGCAGCTGCCAGCCTGCAGCACTGGCTTGCCAGCCCTGTGAGCGAGCCGTCTTCAGCTGCAGAAGAGCCACCAGGCTGAGCCCTACTCACACTGCAGATTTCTGAGCAAAACAGAGGCTTGTAGTTCTTTTAGCTACTAAGTGTTTTAGGGGGCACTTTGCTAAGTAGCAATAGATAACCAGGATGGCTGGGGAATGCCAGGGACCTCTCTGGTCATATATGAAAGCCAAGAAATGTCCCCTATGGTTGCGGACATTTAGAGGGGTTCTGAGTCTGAGAGGGGGAAGATGACATGGAACGTGTCCCTGAAGTGTCATTCTGAACTCATACTTGGGCTGGTGGCTTCCAGGTCACGAACTCTCAGGGTTAGGTGCTATTGAACTCCACTGCTCACCTGAGGTAGGGATCCCTCCGCTGCATCCAAAGACTGGAATCTGAATGTCTCTTGAATGAGAGGCTCTGAATTGATGCTGGTTTTAATGGTCCGAAGCGGCTTTCTTTTCTTTCTCCAGATTCTCCTCCTTGCAAGGCATACCTGCCGGTTCCAGCTCTGGGATCCACAGGAAAGAGCCTGCGCGTATTGAGGGCTGTCTGCTGGGCACTGTCAATTTAATCCCCCGATTTCACTTCTGTCCCACGCGGAAGGCTGTCATCTCATGCCACTCCGCAGGTGGCAAGACTGAGGCTCAGAGATGCAGCGTCACTTGCCAAGACTAGCACTGGCAGTGGGGTGTGAGCCACGTCAGGACAGTCCCTGACGTAGGTGAGGCTGGTGACTGCCCCGGGACTCGCAGCTGGGGACCACCTCCCCTGTGGGCAGCGCTTGCCGGCCACCCTGCCGGCCCTGTCCTCCCTCCACGGCCTGTCTCTCCGGCTGCCTGTCTCCTGAGAGCCGGGCCTGAGCAAGGACATCTCCACAGCACTCCCCGCAACAAGCAGTAACTGCGGGTGCTGCGGCAGCCGCCACATGCAAGGGAGGCCCCTCCTCGATCTGTAGAGAAGCGACACCTCTCTTTCTCTCTCACACACACACACATGTACACATATGCACATGTGCATGGACAGAGACATACATGCGCAAGCACACACGTTCACTCACACGCATGTACACACGTGCACAGATGCCCACGCAGAGCCTGTTCTCCCCTCCTCGTCTCGGCCCTCTCTGCCCTGTCTGCGTCTCTGCTCTGTCTCTGCTGCTGAAGGCACACGTGGTAACTGTCTCCCTGACTGAACAGGCCCCTGGGGGGGACCTCCCGTCCCAGCACTTTGTGGTCACCGATGTCGACACCCCCGAGGACACTGGCGTGGGATTCAGAGTGGTCCCCGGTCCCAAAGCCGGGTCTGGGCACCGCCGATGGCCTCAGCCACCCTCTCCTGTGATAGCTTCTTCCCTTCAGCATCTGGAATTAGGCCCTTTGTGTGTCTGAGTTTGTGTTTCTCGTCCCTACCCCTTGTCCTAGTCTGCTCACTGCCACAGCAGAACGTCACAGCCTGGGTGGCGTATGAACAGCAGATGTCCCTTCCCAGCGTCCTGGGGCTGAGGGTCCAAGGCCAAGGCTCCTGCAGGTTCGGTGCCTGGAGGATTCCTGCTGCCCAGCTCACAGAGCCTCTTCTCCCCGTGTCCCCACAGGGCAGCAGGGACGAGGGCGCTGATCCCATCTGTGAGGGCCCCACCCTCCTGACTCACCCCCAGAGGCCCCACCTCCAAGCCCTATCACAATGGGGTTAGGTTTCAACATGGATTTTGGGGGGACACAGACAGTCCACGGAGGCCCTGCTCACTGTCAGCCGCACGGGCATGGGCCTGTCTTGTGCAGTCCAGTGCCTGGCCCACAGCGGCACCGATGGAACAGTGCTGCCTGAGCCGTGGGGCACGCTGGGAGCTGGGGCGCAGGCGGGAGCCCAGCCTGGTCCTGGGGAAGGGGGTTGGCAGCAGGGTTCTTGCTGCGAGGTGGGGCGCAGGGTAGGGGTGGGGTCCAGCTCGCCCAGCCAGGGTCTGAGAAAGAAGTGCGTCCATGGGAACGGGCCCAGGCATTCTTGAAATGAAGTGGATTTGGATAAAAATAAAATCCCCTAAATATTTTATTTTCTGATGGCTGCTCTCCTGGCAGCGCTGAAGTGCGCTCAGACACTGAGTGTCGGGCCCTTCCCTGGGCCGGGAGTGTCGGGAGCAGATTGATTGGAATGAAAAATGGGCTGGGAGGAGGCCCCTGATCGAGAAATCCTCCTGCTAAGCATTCCGATGCTTCCCCAGATCGATTTTGGATTCCGAGATCCCTGATAAAGTGGAAATTTACAGTCTTCCTGCTAAAATTCCTTCTCTAGTCTATCATGGACTCAACAGATGGTGTTTCTTCAGGCTACCTTTAATAGCCCCAGAAATTGAATTAGTGCAAAATGGAGAACTCCCATAATATTAAAAGTCATCTGTGGCTTCAGGACTCTGGTAAATTTCCACCTACAGAGGCAATCTTGTATGAAAAGAAGTTGGGAATGAAGTTTTTCTGTAAAATGAAAACGCATATCTGTCCCCCACCCTGGGGGCCAAGCCCAGGAGGCTGGGGCGGCGGCTGGCGGTGCTCGGGGCCTGGCCTCTAGCACCTGCTTCTCACGGCCGAGATACGCGGGGCGTCAGGTTCTCCCTGCTGCGAGAACGGAATGCCGCGTCGGCAAAGGGAGTCCAACGCCCCTGGTGCGTCGACGGGCCGCTCACACCCACCTGGGGGTAGGAGCGAGGGGACAGCCACCTCCTTGCAGCCACGTTGTGTGGGATGAGCGATGCTAGCTGAGGTAGCACGGGAGCCCCCAGCATGAGGGCAGGAGCGTGAGGCTCGGTTCTACCCTCACGAGCCTGCAACGCTTAGAAACACAAGCCCAGGTCTCCTCCCCCGCCCAGAGCGGGGCTGGGCTCAGGCCACGCTGGGACCTCACGGGCCAGGATGCCGTGGAGCCGGGGCCTCTTCTGGCCAGAGGCCAGCCCCGCCTTCCAGCAGCAGTATCCAGTGGTCCCGGCCTTGTCCACCACCTTCACGCTGGACGTGGTGACCCCAGATGGCCGCCTGACGCCACCGCCACACACGTCAAACCATCTGCTGTGCCGAAAACTCTTCCTGTGGAAACACCTCCTCACTGACATTTGGAGCAAAATTATTTGGACCACGGCAGATCTTACAGCAACAAACCCCAGACCCCAGATTTCCGTCTGGTGAGCACTCGTGGAGGTGTTTCAAGTTGCGTGGGATATAAGAGCCGACTCTGGGCCCGTGAAAAACTTCATGTCTGCCCTTGACGTGGCTCGGGTAAGGGCTCAGCCCCCGGCTTCCCGCTGCGATGATGTCATGGATTTGGTTTGAAATTCATGAGAATGAACATGTGTTCTGTGCATAATGGGTTTCATGAAAGTGGTATTTTTCCTCCACAGATGGATTTCTATGCATCACAGATTCCTTCCTGTTTGGTTCACCCAGCGAGGGTGGCATTTCCTGCTGGTTCATGCTGAAGATCTTCTAAACTGGACCAAGACACCCTCCCCTGCAGGGCCCCTTTCCTTCCCAACTAGCCCAAGTCCACAAGCAACACCGCAAGAGGAAAACAGGCGAGTCCCTTACGCAGTACTCGCCAGACGCAGGGTCCCCACTGACGGGGTCTCTGGGGAGGCGAGACCGTCCACCTCGTCCTGACAAGAGACCAACGCGCCCAGACCCCGTGGCAGCAGACGGCTGACCCCTACCCACACGTGGCACCCCTGAGGCCCAGACGTCTGCCCTTTGGGCTCAGCCCGCAAGCCCCTCCTTGAAGTTCTGTTGTCAGGGGACAACTCAATTTCTTTTGCACACTCTTGCTGCTGGGACGGATGGCAGAAGGTCCCCACGGTCCCTGCGTGGCGTGGTCACAGAGGGTCTTGTGTGGGTGGAGCGGGTGAGAGCCCACCCAGCCTGGCGGGGCGGACGGGGAGGGCCGGCTCATGGCCTCCCCTCGTCCTCCGCGCGGGGAGCAGGGCTCCCGGCCTGGGCTTGCGGTGGGGCCGCCGCGTCGTGCGCTGCGTGAGACTTAAGAGGAGGTTCGGAGGAGGAGACCGAACTCCGGATGGCGTAGTTCCTTGAATGCTTCCCAGATCGTTTCTAAATACCGCCTGTGTCTTCCAAAGGTTCCTTCCGTGAGGCAGCGCCGAGAGCCGCACAGTTGCAAACTCAGCTCTCTCCCCGCCCACCCTGGCCCCCACGCGCACACCGTGTGCGGAATTGGCTCCACTCCTCGAGTGGAAAGTTTTCCTCGTGTCTGTGGGATAACGAAGACAGGGACATTTCTCAGCCGGGTGACGTGGCTCATTATCTCCCCGTCAGTGTCTTGGCCCCAGTGAGCACACACCTGCCAGCCACCGTCCACTTGGCACTCGGGGGACCGGATGATTCAGGCCAGCAGTGCTCGCTCTGTTCCCAGATGACGTCTCCTTCCCCCACTGCCCCGCCGGGGCTTCTGGGAGTGCTGCCCGGGCCCCTGCACACTGTGACTGCCTCCTCCACCTCCTCTGCCTCAGGACAGTGCCCTGGCGCCCCGCACTGGGCAGTATAGCGCGTGAATTGGATCAAGACTCTGGGCCAAGCAGACCTGCCTGCAAACGCTGGCTCCACTGTGTCCTGGCTGTGGCTGCAGCATGCAGCTTAGCTTCTCTAAGGCTCAGTCTCCTCGTGTGTAAAATGGGAAGGTGACTAGCTCCCGGGTCATAGGGTTGTTGTGCTGACAATGGGATGGTGTGTTATGGTGCTTCCAGAGCCTGGGGTGCGTATTGGACTAAGTAGAGGGGTCTGACTGAGGCAGGAGGCTTTGCTTGTACAAAATATAAACACCAACTCAAACCAGCTTGGACAACAATGAGAGCTTATTTCCTCTTCCAACTGAGGCACTGGAGGCCGCTGGGTCCCAGGCATGATGTGGCTATCCCTGGCCCTGCTCCTCTGTGGCTCTCTTGGCATTGTCTTCTCCTCATGGTCACAGCATGGCTGCTGGGAACCATCCCTTAGCTAGTAAGGGAATGGTTGAATATGAACCCTGCACTTCTGGTTCTGGTAGGTGCCAAGGTGTGAATTTAATAATACTTCCTGGCATGACAAAACTGGGGACCACTGAGCAGCTTGGTGGTCTGCCCATGTGTCAGCGGTGGCCTGGAAGACCCCCTCCCCAACCATGGGAGCTCTGGGCTTGTGGGGCGAGGTTCCCTGTGCCCTGGGGCAGTACCGCAGCTTGCACTCCTGCTCTGTCTCTGCAGGAGAGACACGGATTGAAACTCCACCGGAGACCCCCCAGGCCTTGATGTAGCAAGAAGCACTTTCTCCCACATGCCATTGCCCTGGGCTGACACCTAACGGGCACTTCCGTGCCCCAGACAAATGTCTCTGTCCAGCTGGGGAAGGGTCAGGCAGAGATTCATCCAGATTCAGCATGAATCCGAGCCCCCAGCAGGCAGCTCGCTCACCCAGGTCCCGGCAGCGAGAGCATGAAGGAGCGAGTGGGCTGACACCCCAGTTATCTCTGCTCCACGAGGAGCCTGGCATAGTGACTCCTTTGTCGACCAGATACCTTGCAGAAAGTATTAGAAATGACAAAGATGTGGAGTTTGCTAAAAAGGTGCCCCTCCCTCCCCTGGGCCTCGGCCACCTGAATCCCCTCGTGCCACTTCCGAGGCACCTGGCTTACGCGCCTTTATCCGGACGCTGCTATCTCTGCCGGCCCCAAAAGGGCCCGGGGCCAGGGCTGCGAGATGCTCTCCTCCTGGCAACTCGGTGTCCGGGCCTCGACCCCTGTCCAGGGGCAGGACAGCCTGCTGCCCTCTCCCGTCCACTCCAGCCCAGGCGGGATCCCCAGGAGCCACGGAGCAAAGGCCCCGGGCAGCCCTGTGTGTCCCAGGGGACGCCGAGTACCCGCCTCCTTCCCCACCGCGCCCACGGCAGCATCACCGTCACGGGAAGGATGTGTTGTGACACTCCTAAAGGCTCCACCAGCAGCCACACGAAAACACTAATTAGCATGTTAGAGAGGTTTGAGCTTGTCAAAGCTATTAATCCTCTCATTACACTGCCTGCCCAGGCAAGTGGGTGGAAATCAAGTGACACGGGCCCTGGTGGCCGTGAGAACGGTCTCGGTGCTGTGGTGTTAGTGATGTGGTCGCAAAGCCCCCGCCTGGGCATGGGCCTGGCAAAGGGACCGAGTGCTCAGGGGCGAGTCTCTGCACCTCCTCTCGCCCCCTGGGGGGCCAGACTCTGCCACGTAGCCGATGATGATCACAGCATCTCAGCTTGTCTAGGACGCCTCTTGCTCCACGGCAGGGGGTTGGCTCCGCGGGTCTTGCTCAGGCCAGGGAGGTGGGGCAGGCACTAGCCGGGGCGGGAGGTGGGTCCCTCCCTGAAGGACAGGAGAATACTCGGGGCACCTGTGCCCAGCCCCGGCCTGGCCACCACGTCCCATTAGCCAGGAGGGGACATGGCTCCTCCCCGGAGAGAAGGGGCAGGAGGGAGGGGTCTTTGCTGAAGGACCGTCTGCTCTGCCACCGTCTCTGCTTGGCACCCGTGGTTCTCTGATTCTCAGCTCAGGGCTCGCTGAGGGCCCTGAGCAGCAGGGCAGTTGCTGAGCACCTGGAACCGGAAGTCCTAAATGCTCGGCCCCGGGGCCACTGCCTTCCTCTTCCTCACCAGCCAATCTGCCCTTCCCATGGCACCTCCAGCCCTCATTCCCAGGTGGGTGCGGGAGCTCAGGGAGACGGTGGCCCAGCCAGCTGCAAGGCAGGCGAGGACACTCCCGACGCTCCTCAGACAAATGGGAGGCTCAGCCCCCACCTCCCTCCTCAGCCCCCAGACGAATGAGCTGCCTCTGCGTGGCCAGCGGGAGATCCGTCTCCCTCCGGGCGGCGAGATTGCCACACTCCTGACACGCGGATCCATCTCCACCACCTCCTGAGTTATGGACGGCTGCGGCACAGCCCCTCCCGAGAACATACGTTAGCAATGACAAATACGCGCTCCAGTCTCCAAAACAAATGCCCTGGGTGTGTAATTTAAAGCCAGAGTCGTGGAGTCACAGGCGGAAGCCAGGCCCTCAGAGCCGGGGTGCACCCTTGGGTCCCCAGCTACAGCTCTGCAACCAGGCCGCCAGGACTCTTGGGCTCTCAGCTCCCCTGGCCAGCTGCCCGTGGATAAGAGAGAAAAATGGCCCTGCCTGGGCTGCCCGGGGATGTCAAATCCTTTTCGAGGGCTGGCATCTGTGCATAGCCAGAACATTTCCTGAATGTGCTCCACGGAGCGCTTGTCCTCTAGCAAGCTCCACGGAAAAAGGCTGTGCTCTCAATCGAATTTGGGAAATGCTCTCTGCTCCCTCCTGCCCTGGGCACCTCCCGGGACCCTGCAGCCCTGGCCTCTGGCCTCAGCCGTCCCTGACCGTGTGCGCACTGCGGTGTGTACCTCCTTCCTGCACCTCCCCGTGGCAATGTAGCCCCATGGCCATCCAGCTGGGGATAGGAAGGGCATCCTTCCTGGGCATCAGGAAGGAGCTGGCGGGAGCCAGTGCCCAAGGGTGGGCCAATTGGTCTCCCAGCCTTTGGAGGCCGAAGGCTCTGGTCACGCACCCTCAGGGAGTCCAGGAGGTGTTCTCTATCAGCACCAGGGGGCAAAGCAGCCCCTGTCCTGTCTCCTCCCACCACCTGGGAGTGAGGATTGGGAGTGAAGACCCTTGCAGAGAGGAAGGCAGCCCATCTTCCTCAATGGAGAACGAGCCAGTCCCTCCCATGCCTAAAACTCTCCGAGGCGTCCACCCCACCCCACCCCCAGTTAAGGGCAGACTCCTCGCTCGCGCCAGTCTGGCTCTGTCTGCCTCTCCCACACCATTCCTGCCCTCGCTCCAGCCACGCACAGCCCCGGCTGCCTGACAGCGGTGTGTGCCGGGTGCCTTCTGTCTGTCATCTCTCGTGGGCCCGAGACAGCATTGTGGCGTGGGCTGGGGGAGGGCAGCGCCCAGTTTGCAGGCAGGGGCAGCTGCCCAGGTGCGGGAGGCGCGGCCAGGACGAGCACCAGGCGCTGCCCCACTCCGCGCCCTTCCTGCCGCTGCCCCGGATGTCGCAGCTGCAGCCCCACCAGGGCCGATGTGGAGGGGCTCAACCCCCACCCTGTAGGACCGAGGGCCCCTGGCCCGGGGCTCCCAGTTCAGGCTCCTCCGATGGCAGCCTTTGACCCGAGCTCTGGCCCCACCTGCATTTCCGGACTTTTGCCGCTTTCCAAGGCCCACCAGGCGGGAGCCGGCCGCCTTCCCCAGCCTGGGCGCACGCCTTTCCCTCTGCCACGGCCTTGACCAACTGCCAGCTCTGACGGGCGCAACCTGCACCCTCCCCGCTCAGAACCAGGAAGAAGGCTGAGTTCAACAACGCGGTTTGAGCGTTCTCTTTTAAAAAGCCTTTCCCGACACCTCACTAAGAGGAACCCAGGACTCGCACAGCCGCGTTTGGAGTAGGACACAGGCCAGCCCTGGGGAGGAGAGTGGGGACGTGCCCTCTGCTTCCTTCTCACCTTACTGGGGGTGGTCACAGAGTTTATCGTGTACGTTTTTAACTTGGCGAGCACAGTCACCTTCCGAGTGGCATCATACCTTTCCCACGTGCTGTCGGGCCCTGCGCGGCCTGCCTGCCCCCCTTCCTGTCCTTGGTGCCTTTGTTGTGACGCGCTTTACCTCTGCAGGTGACAACCCCACTCTACAAGATCATCAAGTTTGCTATTAACAAACAATTGCGTTTTAAGGCGATCAGAGCCAGGAGGAGTGCGGTCACCGCCGTGCGGTCATTTCCGGCGCTCTGCAACCTCCAGTGCAGACCCAAGTTTCTAGTCAGTATGGTTTTCCTTCTCTCCAACATTAATTCTCTTTCACACGTCTTGGAGATACGTTTTCTGACTCTGTACATCTGAAAAGTGTTTCCTGCACCTTCGTTATTGAAAATATTTTCTCTGCTATGGAATCTTACGTTGGCAGCTTTTTTTCCCTTTTGGTATTTTAAAGATGTCACACCAGGCTCTTCTGACGTCTTTCTCATTTTCGTTCCTCTGTGGGTCTCTGGCCACTTTGGGTCTTTTATCGCCGACTTTTGGCAATTTGAGTCAGACACGCTTTGGTGCAATTGTCTTTGTATTTATCCATTTGCAGGTTCATTGAGATTTTTAGATCTTTGTGTTCATGCCTTTCATCACATGTAGAGAATGTTCAGCCTTTATTTCTCCAAGTATTTTTTCCTCCACTCCACTGCTTCTGAGCCCCCAAGTCAAGGTGTGTTAGTGACTTTATATTGTCTCACAGGTAATGGGTGCTTTTTCCCCCCTTCAGTCCTGGTTCCTCTTTGGGCTTCATTTCGGGTGGTTTCTTCAAGTTACGTCTTTAAGGTCCCTGATCTTTTCTCCTGTGCTACGTGACGTGCAGATAAGCATTTCCGTTGCGCTTTTCAGTAGGGACTGTGTTTTCCATCCCACTGGTCCCTCCCTGCCTTTTCCCGGCAGGTCCTGTGCATTCTTGAACACATGGAGCTATGTGTATGTAATGGCTGCTTTACGTCCTTTTCTGCTAACTTGATCATCTGTGTTATTTTAGAATCTGCTTCTATTGGTTGGTTTTTCTCCTGGTTATGAGTCATATTTTCTTGTTTCTTTATTACCTGGTGATTTTTTATTGGACGTTGGCAATTGTGAATTTTGTTATATTCCTTTAAAGAGTATTGGACTTTGATTCACAAGTAAGCTACTCAGAATCAGTTCGGCTCTTTCAAGTCTTTCTTTAAGCATTTTTGGGACAGGTATAGAGTAGCCTTTGGTTTAGGGTTAGGGGTGCTGCCCTTCTGAGGACTCTGCCTGAAGCAATGCCCCACCTGGCTGGTGGGGACCTGAGCTGTCCCCAGGCCCATGTGAGCCCCAGGAGCTGTTTGGATTCCTACTTTCCGGTGGCTCTTTCTCCATCTCCGTGCACTTTTGTACAGGGCACGTGCAGGCTGGTGCACAGCCGAACACTGCTGCAGGTCTCTGGGACCTTTCTCTGTGCCTCTCCACCCTCTAGAATTCTGCTCTGCAAATTCCAGCTGTCTTAGTCTCTTGGAACGCTGATCTCTGATTCTGCAGTTCAGTAAGAATGCCGGGCTCTGCCTGCCGGTCAGGAGCCGTGGCGATCACAGGGCCTACCTGTTCATTTCCCTCCTCTCAGGGCTCACAGTTCTGCGGCACCTGTTGGCCAGTCTCTGCAAGGATTGCTTCCCATGTATTGCCCAGTTTTATACTTGTTTATGCCAGGAGGGAAATTTCTGCAGCAGTTAACTCCACATGGGTGGAAGCAGGAATCTAGGATCACTACCTGTGAGTCTCAGCTTTGTCATTTACTGGTTGTGTGGCTTTGGCTGGTTACTTAATCTCTAAGCATCATTTTCCCCACTGGTAAAACAGGAATATGAACAGTACCTTCCTACTGTGGGGCAGGCGCTTCACACAGCACCTGGCACGTGGTGAGGCTCGAGGGATGGTAGCCACGCAGTGGCACGTGTCTAGGTCGGCTTCTGTTTCCCACACCAGACTGAGACATCCTTGAGAGCCCGGGCCGTGCCTCCTCCAGCTCCATGTTCCTGGGTGGAGCACAGGGCCACAGGAACAGTGACATTCAGGAAACAGGCCTGGAATGAGGGTGTGGAAGACGAGCAACCCAGGACGTGTCTTCCATGGATGACTTCGATGCCCAGTCCTTACCCCCGCCATACACTCATTTTACACACACCCTCCTCCCTCTGGGCGTGGGCCCGGCCGAAAGGCTCCCTGGGCTCAGGGTGTCAGGGACCTTAGGTTGCCCATCAGACAACTGGGCGGCACCCAGGTGTGCATTCATGTCCTACGAGTGCCTGGGGACTTGTCAAGTCCTTATCCTGTATCCTTGGACAGTTTGAACTAGTCCCACACTTTCTCTAGGCCTCAGTTTCCCTGCCTTTAAAACGGAGCTGTCTGGAGCTCAGTGGTTCTCAACCTTTGTGAGTAGCAGAAATTTCTCGTTCTCCAGATGTTTGCGGCAGACGAAACAGAGCTGCTCCCGGAGCAGCAGGGGCGGGTCCTGGGGCACATGGAAAATGACCAGAAGGGATGTCCTCTTAACCTCCCAGAGCTTCAGCGTCCCCATGTATAGAGTGGGGCTAACAATGGCATCTTCCTCACTGAGTGGCTGGGAGGTCACGGGGGGGCCATCTGAGGACAGGGCACGGGCTTGCACACACTGTGCTCGATGAATCTTAGCCGTGACCATCGTAACGAGCTTCCCTCCAACCTAGGGAGAGGCCTGCGGAAAGGAGGGGGCATTTCACGGGCACGGGGTGTGTATAATCTCATTTAACCCAACTACCTTTCAAGGTAGGCAATGGTATCTGTACTTACAGGTAGAATTTGGAGACTCATCAAGGGCAAGGGACTTTCCCAAGGTCGCTTTGATAGCGATGGCAGCACCAAGGCCACACCAGGTCTGTCTTACCCCAGACAGCCCCTTTCTCCCATCCCCTGCCCACTCCACTGCAGCCTTTAGAACATTCCTTGCAGCTCTGATGTCCACACTGACCCATCAGCCTGCCCTCCATGCCAGGCACTAAACTGATCACCAAGGGCAGTGTCTACCAGATAAGGCACGTGCTCAGATCTGTCTGCAGCGGCTTACAGGTGCCAGGGGACACTGCCTGGTAACAAAGCCTCTCGTATCCCTGGACTCAGCAGCACGGGCTGTGGGCAAATCCTGTTCCATCACTGGAGTCAGCATTAGCAGGGTTTATCGGTATCTAGTGGGTTTCTGTTAATCACTGTGGAGAAGAATTCTCGTCTCAGCCAAAGAGAGACCAGCGCTTCCTCCTTGGGGTTTAGAGCAAGCTCCTTGCAGAAGGGAGGATGTCTAAAGGACATTTGGAGCAAGTTTAACACAAACCCGCACCATTTCCCCACCCCCAAGGAGGTGAGCGTGCCTGGGGTGTCTCCTCGTGAAGACCCAAAGCTCTTAGAGGGTCTGTGTCTCAGGCTCTGTCCGTGGGCAGGAGAGAGGCCGGCCTTGGGGACTGGGAGCTCTCATCCCCGGGTGCTGGTCTGCTAAGCTGAATGAACAGGAGAAATGTGTGTTTCCAGAGCAGCGGAAGGCTCCGCCTCCTCCCAGCTGCACAAAACACGCCTGCTATTCCCCAGACTCCAAGCTAATGCGCCGCCTTATATAACTCCCCGCACCTGCAGCCCGCTGCTGGGAAGCGCTAATTAGCCTCCTATTTCCCCAGTGATGTCCCTGCTTTTCACACCGACCCTTCTCAGATATCCTCCCCTGTCATTTCACCCTATTCAGGTGCATTCTCCACTCGGAGGAGTGAGACGGGATGTGGCTCCTTGGAGGACCAGTCACCCCACATGTGCCAGTCTTGATTCCAGGACCGGAAGAAATGGCTTCGCTCCTGCTCCCAGACAGTAGGGGGTTGGCACGCAGGTCTTCTGTGAACCTGGAGAACCCAAGCCGCCTGGGACGCTGGACCCGGACTCCCTCCTCTGCCCCGTCTGGCTGCTGCTCCCTGAACTTCAAGCTGTATGCCTGACACGCTGGAAAACTCCTGCACAAATTGCGTTTCTAATTGAGTTTTATTTCCTGTGAAAGAACCTAGCTGATTTCTTTTTTCTTCTTCTTTTGTGTACATTTTCCAATTACCACTCTGAACTAAAAAAAAAATTGCTACAGGAATATTATAGCAAGACGGATATGAGCTCAGACTTCACTGTCAGAGACCTGTAGGTTTGAGCCCTGGCTCTGCTGCCGTGGCCTTGAGCTGGGCCGTACCCTCTCTGAGCCTGATCTGTGAGACGGGGAAGTAACGCCGTGGCCTCCGGGCTGCCGCATGGGCTGCGCGGGAAGCCTTCGCGTGACCCTGGCACAGGTTCCTGCTCGAGACGCAGCAGCTGCTCATGTTATTTTCAGGAAGAATCTTATTAGAAAGATAGAGAAAGAAGGTCAAGAAGAAAAGGAAGGGAGGGAGGGAGAGAGGGAAGGAGAAAGGGGGGAAGCAGTAAAATATCTCACACAGCGTAATTTGGGAGGAGGAGCTGTCATGACAACACGCCCACTCGTCTCAAATCCCAAAATGGGTTTTAAAGAGGATTTGAGCTCTGCCCCTATTAAGGAGCTCTTTCTAGAGTCTCCCTCTTTGAAAATGGAAACAGGATAGCACCCCAGGTCTCCTGGCCGGTAGCTCTAGGAGAGGGACGGCAGACTCAGAGCCACTGGGTGGCCGTTGTGTGTGTCTGTTCTCACCTGCCCCGCTCTTTGCAGACATCGCTAATGGACTAGCGCATTCTCTCCCGTCCAGACTGGGCTCTGCCACTCAGGCCTTATCAACACAGAGTTCCAGGTCACCGGCACCACGGTGGCGGGGATGGGAAAGTCTTGGCCTCTTGGACCTGAGACCTTGAGCCTGCCTGGAGGGTCAGCACCCCGGACAGCTCCAGCGCGGCCACCCTCAGGCTTCAGGTGGCCTCAGGGTCTCTGCTGCTGTTGCCTCCTCAGAGGCCCTGCTAATACCAGAGCAGGCGAGTTCAGAGCTCTGCCTGGGGTTTGGAGAGCTGCAGGGACCTTCCCAGGCCTCGCCCGTTAGTGACAGCCAGGCTGCAAGACAGAGGTCAGAGAGGCAGCCAGTGGGAAGAAAGTGCTGAATTTGCCAGGCAGAGCTAATGAAACCAGAGACCTTTCCAAAGCTTCTTAAGACCTCAGCCCTACTCCTTTTAATCCAGTTTTCACTTCTCCAAGGCAGCCTGTGGAAGCCCCCAAATCAGGTTATTGTCAAGGAATAAATAGGTGCATATTTTTCCAAGCAGGCAAGTAAAGTCTCATCGACAGCCCAGGGCAGAAGATGAATTATCTCTGGAGGTTGCCATGGCTGTGGGAGTCTCTGCAGTGGTGGACTTACCCAACAAATAAATAACCACCTGTTATGACGTTAGCAATGTGATGCCAGCCACAGCGCGTCGCAGGCTGTGTGACAGGCCCTGCGTCAAGTGCCGTACGGGCGTGACGTCGCCACCTGCTCTCATGCCCTCCTTATGCTGTTGATGAAGACGTTCCGGAGCGTGAGTGGCTTTGTCATTGTGTAGCTAACGAGGGAGGAGCTTTGAGGAACTTGGATTTTCTTAACTTAACCAGACAGGCTTGGAGCTGCTTTGACATGTCCGCGTGTTGGCCGGGCGCAGCCCCCGGTGGCTGCGCTCCCCCTTGCAGTGTGGGATGAAGCTGTCCTGTGGCAGCCGCTGTGGTGTCCACCCCTCCTCTCTCCTTAGGTGTCGCCGTTCGTCTGCCACAGAAGCATGCTTAGGGCTGATTTTTGTGTCTACACAACCCCGAGGCTACCCATGAGACCACTGATGGATTCTAAGCACCCCCCAGTTTTGGCTGATGAGATGAAAGCAAAAGCCTATGGGGTGGGGCTCCCGGAAGCGCCTGTCTTCGTGATGCAAGGAGGAAGCCTCAGCTGTTCACATCTCCTACTCCTCACCTTCTCCCTTCCTCCAGAGTAATGGGTATGAAGTCCGGGGGTGATGCAGCCATTTTGTGGCCATGAGGCTGAGCGTGGGAAGCTGAAGGAGCCTGGGACCCTGTTGTTATCGCACAAATGCCGCAGTGGCCCTGACTGTGCACCTCTGGACTTACAGGTATGTGACAAATAAATTAATCTGAATTTGGATGTCATCATGTTTCAGCTTCTGTGACATGCAGCTGACTTCTTTTTCTACTTGGCCCCCCACACCAGGAACCTTTAGTGCAGGAATACACTTGAACCACCCCCTCGGTCCTGTGCACGACAAAGCCTGGGGAAATGACAGTTGGAACAGAACTGCTCCGCTTGACAGCTGCTTGGGCCAGTTCTTTTTCTAGATGGAGGGAAGGGTAAGAGACAGCCATGCTCAGCAACAGGTGGCAGAATTTGCTCCGGGACTTCAAAGGAATCCACTCCCCTTCACAGAGAAAAAGCAGACTCTGTTTTTGACCTTGAGGCTCATGACAAATATCCATATGTTGAACTTAGAACTACCACCTGCGTCAGGATCACCTGGAAGGCTGTTGAAACAGACTCCTGGGTCCTGCCGACTCTCCTAATCAAAACTCCTGGAGGTAGAGGTGGGAGTCCGCAGTCTCACCAAGCCCCAGCCCTCCCCTAGGGGAGTCCTAGCTCCTCCCCAGTTTAAGAGCCCCATGATCTGGTCCAGCCTCATTTCACCCTTGGGAAATGTGGGTCCAGACTCCCGCTAAGCCGTGGGCAGCAAACCCGGCGCACAGCCCAGGTCCAGGACTTCCCCTGCCGTGGGATGCACTTGACCTTCCCAGGAAGAGGCCACTTGATTGGTCCTCTTCCCCATAGAGAACACTCAGCTCAGCCCTAAACAAAACCCCAGCAGTAAACTAGCTGGAAAGAAAAGGTTGCCCCTGCAGTTCCTGGCAATGTGCAGCCGGGCACAGAGGCCTCAGGGCGTGGCCCGTCCATCCTCCCTCCCTGGGCAGTCACAGCTCCTGGAGCAGCAACCACGGCCAGCCCCTTGACCTCACTCTAAGCAGCCCCCATGCATCCTGTGTGTGCAGGTGTGTACCTGTGTGTGCACACAACTGCTCATGTGCAAATGTGTGCATCCGTGTATATACACACGTGTTTGTGCGTACATGTGTGCTTATGCATGTGTGTGCATGTGTATGAGACAGCACACTAGCTCCTCTCCAGGCCTCTCACAGAAGCAGGGTAGTGAAGGTAAAATCGATGCAGGATATATTTCTATGGAGCAGTTAGCAAGGTCATCCCACGGCCGGTCACTGCATCTCTCCAGGCGCTCAGCCCTGAGCTAGAAGTTTTACAGCCCTTGTCTCATGGAAGCCACACAACAGCCATGAGGGGCTGGCTCTGCCATCCCCACTCCACAGCAAAGGAGACAGAGGTTCATGCTGGTGACGAGTCTTGCCCGTGTCCCAGCTGGTGTGCAGAAGGGCTGGGATTGAAGCCCCAATGTCCTCCTGTCCCTATAATCAGGAGGTGGCCATGGCCTTGAGTACCAGCACCCCAACATGCCAGGCTCAGGGCTCCCCACTGCCCATGCCTATCCCCCAATCATCACAGCAACCTCACGGGGTCACTTATTGGCCTATTTTACTGATTAGGAAACTGAGGCTCATTGGCGTGAGCTAACTGTCCCAGGCCACGTGGCTGGGCGCTGCAGAGCTGAGGCACAATCCTGGGTTTCTCGGGTCTAATTCTTTCCCTCCACCAGGCTGGCCACATGTCCCCCAGAGTGCTGTGGTTGGGCCCACCCCCCTGCACAAGGCCCTGGGAACAAGATGGTGACAGGATGTGGTCCCAGCATCATGGAGTCACTGTGGCAAATGTTGTAAAGAGGGTGGGAAGACACTAGTTCCAGACTGGACTTGCAGAGCCAGGGCACAGGCACTCGTGGGGCAGGTGGAGGCCTGGGCAGGGGCAGGAGAGAGGCTGGGCGCCCCCAAGCTCCAGAAGGTCTCGCCAGTTGTGGTCCCAGCACTGGCCATGACGCAGTGGCCATGGGGTGCATTGTCATTGTTCCCGTGGCCTGCTTCTCAAGCCACCAACAGGAGCAGGGCACAGATGTGCTCAGATCCAAGGCGGAGGGTAGAGGGGTCCGGTGGGAGTGTCAGGGAAAAGGAAAAGGTGAGCTGGGGCTGGGCAGGCGTGCCAGGTGAATGCGGGGGTGGGGGGATTGGGAAGACGGGGCAGAAGGGACTTGGGAAGGGTGGCCATCGGGCCCTGCCGACGCCCCCTTTCACCCCACCGGCACCTCCGGGAAGCCTTCCCATCGGCTGTGATGGAGGAAGAGGAGGGGAGGACCGGAGCCCGACAGGAGCCCACCCCCAGCACCACAGGAGGGAGCAGGTGTGGACGACCCCAGGTTGTCATGTGAGGCCAGGAAGGAGACTCTGCTCTGAAAGGTGGAGCCGCGGCCCTGGCCCCCGTTTGTCCTCAGAGCCGCGTGGGAGTGGGTGTGATCACACTCGAGGAACTGCTCCCTGAATCCCAGATGGAGAGTGCCCGCGGCTTCCCGGGAGCCTCCTCTGTGGGAAGACTCAGGCAATGAGTGCCTGCGCCTGGTCACTACCCTTTGGTGTGTGTGGGGGTCCCCACCTCCTGTCGGGGGCCCTGCAACCCCTGCAGGAGCAGGCACAGGTGGTGTGGGCCTGAGCACAGCTCTGGACGGGTGGCCGAGCCTGTGGCCTGGCTCCCCACACACCAGCAAGTGGGGGCTCGGCCGCCTCCTCCCTGGATTCCAACCCGAGGGGCAAACAGCAGACGGGAGGGACGAGGTGGTGACGGGGAGAAGGGCCTGCCCCACCCTGGTCGCAGGTAGACCAGCCCCTAAGCAGGGGGAGGGGAAACATTTAATGTGAAATCAATGTCTAACAGTTTAGTTGCATTTAGTGTTAAATCAATGGGTTTTTTACTTGGGGCAAGACCTTCTACCTTCTCAGTCGAGGCCGTGGCTCTGGGCAAGGTAGGGAAGAGCTGGACTCGCTGTTACCTGAGAATGACCGGATGTCCCAGACTAGCCCAAGCCCCATCCAGGGCAGAAGGACGTCCCCACCGAGTGAATTTTAAACGGACAAAAATAAAGTTGTTTTCCCTGTTGCACCCCACGAGCCCTGCTTGTGCCACGTCTCGGTTCCACAGGCCACAGGGTTCCGCAGTCCTCCCACCCCACCCCGGGCCTGGCCGGGCTCCTGCCGAAGGGTCCCCAGAGCCCCGGCGCCCGCTACCTGCCCTCGGCTGCCCTGGGCACGGATGGCTGGGGTCCTGGTACCCTCTCTGGGCTTGCCCTCCCCTCTGGCCCGCGGCGTCTGTCGATGAGCGCAGGGGCAAGCCTGGCCTCCCTCTCCGGTCTCCACCGGCGCACGCCCCCTGCCAGGAGGCCCTGCTGGACTCCGAGCTGCTCTGGGCCCCTGGGTGCTGGGCCACTTAGGGTTGCCCTGCAGGGGCAAGAATCTTCCTTCCCAGTTTGCAGGCTGCCTTGTCCAGGAAGGCTTCCTGCGTCTCGGCCTTCCTCCCCGTTCCCCGCCAGCCTCATTCAAGACACGCTGCACGGGAAGGGAAGACAGCGGCGCGGCACAGCCAGCTGGGTGCCTGGTGCGCAGCTGGGAAGGCTGACCTCACCCCAAGTCGGCTGCGCTCACCAGGAGCTAGCGTGGCCCCATGGAGCCACATTGGGGGAGGTAGACAATGTCCCCCACTTTGCCGAGGAGGTGGCCGTGCTGAGTCCCCGAGCCTGTGCACCTGTGCTGGTGGGAGTGTGTGCCCGGAGTCTCGGAGGAGCAGTTCACACCTGGGCTGATTGAACTTGTCACCTTTGTCCTTCCTCTGGGGAATGAGGACAGCGGCCGCCACCTCGTGGGCACGTTCTGAAGACAAGGTGGGAACTGAGGTGGTGGGTTCTCAACAACGACCTCGTCACTCTCCCTGCCACCCACTCCCAGGGCCGCCCCCAGCACCTTGCCCTGTCACCCACCATGCAGAGCCCCTGCTTTCCTCAGTGCCCGGCCAGAGGCCAGGAGGGCAGGCGAACACCTGAGGTGCCACCCTGTGGCCAGAGGGCCAGCTGGCATGGGACCACTGGGAGCAGAGGAGGAGCCCGGGCATAGCGCTGATTCATGGCTCTGCCTGGCCCACGCTCCTGGCAGGTACCTGGGCACACCTGGCCAGGGAGGGTGCTGCGGACGGGGCTCCCCAGGTGAGCAGCCAGCCGCTCCTCCTCCTCTCTGGCTGTGGGAGGTGAGCGCGTCTGTCCCCATTAGTATTCTCAGGGGAACGTGAGGGCTGCTGTAATTAAGCGGGTGCGTCTGGTTGCCATGGCGCTCCTGCCAGCTGGTGCCCGTCAGCCAGCCGAAGTGGGTCACGCGCTCGCCTCCCCCTCGGTCCTAGACTTCTGTGAAGTGATGACACCTCCGATCCACGTGGCGGCTTTGGCCACTTCCGGAGAAGCCTGTTGCTGTAATGAGCCACCAGCCCCATGGGGGCTTTGCCTGCCCGCTGGTCACCTCTGGGTGCCAATTTGTCCCTGGGCTCCGGGGCCTGCTGGTGATTCTGCAGTGGAGGACTGGGCACCGCACATGCAGTCACGGGAAGTCCTGCTGTGAATCTGACATTTGCACCTCCCTGTGCTGTCTGACGGGGGTCACGTGTGATGCACCGACTAGGGGGCCTGTGTGTCCTGCGGTGGGTGAGGCTTGGTCCAGTCTGTAAGCGTCCCCAAGCCGCGTCTCCCACGTGCCTGAGGCTGAGCACCCAGCGGGTCTCCCGCCCTCCACCCTGCCCAGGACCCTGCGGAGGGAGAGTCTGAGCACTTGCGGAGCATCCACCTGGGCCGGCCCGGAGCACACAGAGCTGGAGACCCGGAGCTGCTGTGCAGGAGGGAGGGTGGGGCTCCCCTTTGCGGCTTCAGAGATGCAGAGAACACGCAGGCAAAAGCGTGCAGACATGGGCTACGCGGCACCCCGGGAGCTGTGCCCACCCAGGGTCTGAACATGGCCTTACTTGGGAAGAGTCTGCACAAGTAATTAAGTTAAGGATCTGGAGATGAGGTTGTCCTCAACTAGGTGGGACTGAAATCTCCCGGCAAGTGTCCTTATAAAAGCGGAAGAGAGAAGACGAAAGAGCAGAGCCCACATGACAGGGGAGGCAGAGAGAGGGGGATGCGGCCACAAGCCAAGGAGCCCAGGAGCCACGGGAGCTGGAAGAGCAGGAGGGGGCCCCAGAGCCTCCGTGGGGAGCGTGGCCCTAGTGACACTCGATTTCGGTCTTCCGGCCTCTGCAACTGCGAGAACAAACGTGTTGTTTTAAAACACCGAGTTTGTGATCCCCGGCTGCTGTGGTGGCCACAGGATACTGATACGCACCCGGACACAAAACAGCGGGGCCTCGCGGGGGCTCCCCGGCCCGGGGAGTGATCCGCAGGGCAGAGGAGAGGGGCTGCCGGAGCGCGGGGTGCTGAGAGGTGCACTCGTGTGTTGTGTCTTCTGCATTTCCTAGCAGCTCTGATCCCCACAGGTTGAAATCAAGGGGCTGGGGTCACAGGACGGATTCGGGAAGAATTCCGGGGTGCGGAGGCAGGAAAGACATGCCCCCCACATGGCCCTTGAGGTGTGAGGAGTCCAAGGCCCCACGGCCCTGCCATGTCCTTCTCCTGGCTGTACTGTCTTGGGTGACACTCAACAGTGTCACAGGTTTGCCGAGGGCTGGCTGGGACCAAAGCTCCTGGGCACCAACAGTGCCCGGTAAAGCTGGCGTTCCAGTGGGAGGTGGGGGGAGTCATAGGTAACGGGGGAAGCCTGGCAGGAGCAGGTGCTGTGTGGAGAGTTAAGTAGGGCAGAAGAGGAAGGAGGCCAGGCAGAGTGGAGTCGGGGTCAGAGGCACTCTCCTGGGGGTGACATCAGCTGGCATCAGAGTGACAGGGAGGGCTCAGCCCCCCAGGGGTCTGGAGAGGACATCCCAGGCAGGGGGCATCCAGCTAAAACCCTGGGGCAGGAAGGGGCTTTGATGGACAGAAAGCCTGTGAGGGGGACGGGGCATGGTGGCCGGAGCTGACGTGTGCCCACTGTGGTGAGGACACACGGGGAGGCTGGTTGTGAGGGGCGGGGCCTTTGCACCGCAAAGAAACAGAGGGGGGTTGGGAAGCTGGGAAGGGTGGCTGGGATGAGCGATTTAGAGGAAGGCGGAATTAACGGAGGTCGGGCAACCTGGAGGGGTCTGGAAGGTGCTTTGGGAGCCAAGTCAAAACGGTTAACGTCGGGTGGGTGTCAGGTGAGGGAGACAGGACTCAGGGGCACCTTCTGGCTCTGGCCTGGGCGTCTGGAGGAACGCGGTGGCCGGCACAGTGAAGGGGAGGCGCGGGGCATCAGCGTGAGACCTTGCAGGTCCTGCCTGGACACCCAGCAGACCTTTCTACGCGGTGTCCACGAGCAGACATCAAGCGGGCAGGTGAGGTCAAGCAGACAGGTCTGGATGAGGGGAGGCTGGGGCTGCGCAGGACCTCCAAGTCCTTGGCGTGCAGAGGTGTTCGCTGCCCCATGCCTGCAAGAACCCAGCCAGAGGGGAGATGGGTAGCTGCAGGGCCCGTCTGTTCAGATGTCCCCCCAGCCAGAGGGAGACGGTGGGCTGGAGGGCGTGTAGGTGGCAACTCTGGCTTAGAACAGCCGAGTCCTCCACTGCGAGCCACGATCCGGGAAACACGCCAGCACGTCGCCAGAAGGCGGGCCCAGGAGGGGCCCTCACTGCCCTCCCTGCAGGCCCTGTGCAGTGTCTCCGGGACCGCCTCAGGCCCCGGCTGGAGTCTGGGGACCTGATGTGGTTTTTCCATCCGGACAGAAGGCGGGGAGGAGCCACGCCATCAACCCTACAGGCCCTGGCAGCCCTGGGCACTCTGGGGACAGGGAATTGCATCAGCCTTGGGTCAAACTCCACCCTGGGTGTGCCCTACACCCGCTGCTCTCATCCCGCATCCCTAGCACAGCTGCCTCCTGTGTGGTCCTCCCATCCTGCTCGCCAGCCCGTGGGAGCCGGGGAGGTTACTCTTCTCGTGTGACCTTGGCAGGCTGTGAGGGGGCTGACAAGACAGGGGCTGGAGAGCGTCCTGGGGAAACAGAGACATATGGTTTCCAAGTAAATGCTCCGCACGCCGCGCCAGGGCTCCCGGGTGCGGGCAGGGCTGGCAGCAGTGGAAGCGGGTGCATGCTCCCTTCTCCTCCCGGCCTCGTGCGTCTGCCTGGCTTTCCTCCCTGGTCACCAGGCAGGAATCCTCCCCTGTGCTGAACAAAAGAGACTTTCATAGGCGTCTGGGCGTGGATTTGGTGGAACAAAGAAACATCCACCACACATTCTCGTCACCGAGTGAGATTTATCTGATGCACTCCGGTGCCCAAGTCCATGCCAGGCTCGGGGTGCTGAGGAAGTAGGACGGGACCCCAAGGCCCCACACAGGGCAGGGCTGAGGGAGCATCACGGGATGTTCTGAACGCAGTTTGGTGTCCGTCAAACCAGGAGGACAAAGTGTGACGTGAGGGGTCAGAAAGGGAGTGGGCAGGACTGTCAGCCTGGTGCGGGTTGAACCGTGTCCCCCAGATATGCATGCTGAATTCCTGACCCCCGGAACCTCAGAACGTGACCTTATTTGGAAATAGGGTTGCTGCACATGTAGCTAGTCGAGGTGGGGCCACGCTGGGGGGGGGGCCTGATCCGATATGACTGGCGTCCCTGCAAGGTGGGGAACTTGGAGAGACAAAGGCACACGGGGAGAGCTGCCTGTGAAGACGAGGGAGAGGTTGGGGCGATGCTGCTACAAGCCAAGGAAGGACACCAAAGCCTGCCAGGAAGCCACCGACACCGGGGAGGGGCAGGGGCAGCCCCCGCAAGGAGCCAACCCTGCAGCACCCGGGTCTTGGACTTCTGGCTCCAGAACTGTGAGGAAATAAATTCTTTCTCGTTGTTCGCTTAAGCCCCAGTTTGCGGTACTCTGTGCGGCATTCCCGGAAAACAGAGACAGAGCTGCTCACAGGGAAGGGCCCTGGGCGGCTCAGAGGTTCTGACTGTGGACGTGGGTAAACCCTGGTCCTGCACAACCCAGACGGCGCCACTTCCTCCTGCCGTGATGTGCCGAGCCCCGTCTTCTACTCTGGGGAGCTGGAACAAAATAACGTTCCTCCCCAGAGCTTGTGCTCGAGAGAGCAGGTTGTGTCTGGTGGGGAGATGTGCTGGGTGGAAGAATGAAGCAAGGCCAGGGGACAGGAAGGGCCATGTGGTTTGGACAGGGGCCCGGGAGGGCTTTTCTCCCGGGTGACGTGGGGCGCAGGCCTGGGGATCAGCCTGCGTTACAGCTTGGAGAAGAGCCGTGGTTCCTTCACCAGCTCGCTCACCAATTCACACATTCGACATGACCTATCCTCTTCCTACCAAACATTGGGGGCACTGTTTTAGGCCCTGAAGATGCATCAGCAAAAGTCTGCGCCGTAGGGGAGGACAGTGAACAAGAGCATAGGCAAACTCCGGAGTCTGTGCCGGGCGGCAGCAAGGACCGGGAGCGGGGCGTGGCGGGGCTGGGAGCAAGTGATCCACTGAGCGGTCACTGAGACCAGAGAGGTCTCACCAGAAAGGGTGGCACTGGACAGCTCAGCGCCACTCAACCAGCCCTCCAGCCGTCTGCCACCCACCCATTGTGTATACATCCATCACACACACATCTATCAATCTGCCCCTCCATCATCCATCCCTCCATCCATCCATTCATCTATCATCCATCCATCCCTCCATCAATATAACGATCCACCTATCAATCCATACATCCATCACATCAGTGCATCCATCCACCAACCCATCCATCCATCCACCAACCCATCCATCTAGCCAGTGAACAATGTTTCTGAGTCCCGAGCAGACAGGACTGTGAGTGTTGAGGACTCATCAGCGAGCAAGACAGAGCTGGTCCTGCTCTCACGGAGCTGGATTCAGGTAGGCAAGGAGAGAACGAAGCGACAAAATAATCACAAGTGAGAAGACAGTGGCCCGGGACCATGGGTGTCTGGCAGGACACAGCTGTTTCTGTGGGTGCCTTGATCACCAGCCCAGAACCCACCGGTCACTTGTCTGCTTCCATCCTGCAGACCGGGAGCTCCTGGAAGCCGGGGACCACATCCTCTTCATCTCAGGACCCCTTCCCGGCACCAGCCTTGCTGCCCCCTCCGCCCCCCGCCAGGCCCTGGTGCAGATTTGCACAGCTGAGCCCTGGAAGGGGAATAAGATGGGGATGGGCGGAGAAGCCAGGACGGGCAGGGGCATCCCGGCCGGGGCTCTGGCCTGAGCAAAGGCAGGAGGGAGAGGCAGTGACTCCCTGTGTGCCGAGAGGGGGCTGCTGTGGGGAGAGGGGCCGGGCTGGGTGGGGCGCGGAAGGCCTGGGCTCCAGGCTGAAGGGGCAGGCATTGAGAGCAAGAGCAGTGGGCACTGGGTTGGGGGAAGGGGGTCCCCAGGCAGGACACAGTGGGCAGAGAGGCACACAGGATGTCACCGGGGAGAGAGGCCCCATCCCTCAGCAGTACCCGAGTGCCCTGGTGTCCCCATCGAAGCGCAATAAGCTGCTCCCTTCCCGGAGATGCCGCCAGGTGCTTTACCTGCCTGGGGCGCCAGCCTCCTAGCCGACACTGGGCTTCTGAGAGGTGCTGTGTGCAGCACTGGTCTGTTCCTGGGATAAGCGACCCCTGGTGAGGGGACAGACACCCCCACGGCCGCCTTCCATTCCCTACAGGAGCCGGGCCTGCGGTGCCGCGCAGGGGTGGGGGCGGAGGGTGCGGCTGCTCTGCGGCAGCAATGGCAGCTCCACTTGTACCCTCCCAGCTCTGACTCACAGATGGCCAGCTGGGATTGCCCCCAGCCCTAAAGCTCTTCCTGAGATGGAAGGATAACTTACTGGGATCCAGAGGCGTGACGGGGAAGAGGTGTGACACCTCCCTCCTCCCCTGCCTGGCCACTTGCGGGCCCTGCTCAGGCATGAGCCCGTCCGACGATGAGCTGGGAGCCCTGACGGAGTGTGGGGCCTGGGAGGGCTGGGGCAGGGACAGCTGTTTGCTCCCATCCTCTCCCTCCTGGTTTCAACGGGGTTCACACCGCCCAGTGTAAGGACTACATGTCTCAGCTCCCCAGCAGTAGTGGGTGGTCACGTGACTTGGTATCGCCCCCGTGCAGCAAGCAACAGTGTCATATGACAGACCCTAGGACCATCCCTACAAGGCAGCTGGAGAGTGCACTGCAACCCCTTTGTCTTTGTTCCATCCTCTGTCCTGCTGCCAGGAACAGAGATGTGATGGGTTCAGCTTCTGCAGCCATCCTGGGCCATGAAGACACAGGGGTCACACATCCGAGGAGGGCAGAGTAGAGGCTGGAAAGCTCCGTGTCTTGGCAGCTGAGCTGCCGAACCAGCCCTGCTGACCACACCAAGCCCAACGCTCACGGAGGGAGTCTCTCCAGGGATGTGGCCCGGCATGTGAGACCTGGCAGATGAGGAAGAGTTGGGCGGACTGGAGAGGAGACAGCGTGCCTGGGTGTGGCCTGAGCAAAGGCCTGGCACCGGGCTGAGGATGGCTGCAGCACGGGAAGGGAGTGTGGAGGGAATGCTGGGGGCTGTTGGCAGACGTGGGGGCAACGCACCCAGAGTCCCTGTGGTCCCGCCTGCCTCACTCGTGCAACCCCAGCCTCGGGAAAGTACCCCCTCCTGGGCCTCTGCACCTGCCTATAAGTCAATGGAAGTCCTGGAATGTTCCCTTCACTCCAAAACGGAATAAGAGATTCTGTCCCCAGGGGGTGGGGGGGTGGGGTGATGCTTCAGACATTGCCAAGGAGAAGTCTTTGAGGTGGCAATGTCATCCTGCCCAAAACCCATCACTGGCCAGGACCTGGGGAGCCCAGGCGCAAGGCTGGCGTGGGGGCCTGGGTCCGGTTCTCAGGGACTTATGCTGAGAGTCAGTGCACCGTGCACCCTATACCCGCCCCGCAGCGGTGCAGGGAGCCCGGGGGGAACATCAGACTTGGCACCTGCGTCCCGTGAGGTTGGCTCTGGAGGGTGCGGTTTCCAGGTGCAGGGGAGCTCTCGGGGTCTCCAGTCACTGTGGCATTGCCACGGGCCCTGCACGCATGGCTGGTGACCCAGGCCTAAGCCTCTGCTCTCCGGAAAGGCTAAGAGGTCCTGTGGGGTCAGGGTCTGGGTGGACTCACAGCCCTCTCTGGGCCTCTGGGCCCCGTGCTGCTAAGTGGGGTGGGGCTAAGACCCATAGGACCTGACCCGACACAAGCTCAGGAGACCAGACTCTGTCCCACAGCTTCATCCTGTACAGCACTTATCTGAGCATGACTCACGTCCCCCTTAGGAGTGGGGATGAGTCTGCTCCCCCTGTGTGCCCAGTGCTGCAACAGTTTTCCCAGAATGGCCGCAAGCAAGTATTCATTCAGCCGTCTATTCAGGCAGATGCTGTCCCCTTTGCTGATACGGGGGCTCTAACCATCCCTGCCTGCCCCGTCTGCAGTTCCCTTCCTCCACCCAAGTGCTGCCACTCACCCACGGCAACATGCAGCGCTGTGGCTGCTCCGGGTGTGTCTTCGCGGCCACACTGTGGGCTCCGAGGGGCAGGACCATGTCTGCCGCCATCACGGCTGTAACGCAGCCCGGCAAACCCTCACCCAGGGAGGCTCCCCAGACGTCGGGCGAGGGGAGAAGGCAGGCGAGCATAGGGAGTCCCGGAGGATGGGGAGGCTTGACTCACATGCAGGGCAGCCGAGCCTCTTCCTCCTCCCTCCTGTGGGCCTCAGTGTCTACCGCATAAGGGGGTGCCCTGTGACCCCTAAGACCCTTTCGGAAAGCTCCGCCAGGCCAGGATCTGGCCACGTCCCCTTTGGGTGGCCGACAAGCACAACAAGGTGCGTTGGGGACAGCCCAGCACTCGGGGGCCACCCTCCCCTGGTGATCCATGTTTATCCGTGAGCTTTGCGGAGCTGAGTGTCACAGGAGGTTTTTTCCACTGCCTGGTCCCGCTGCCAGCCTCTCCCTCCCGGCAGTCACTTAATTAGCTCTCTGTTTTCCAAACAGGCAAAGCGTGACTCAGCACTTTCTCGCAGGTCTAAATTTGTTCCAACCCCAGGTGTCTTTTAGCCTGATCCTCTGGGAAATTAGCTCGAGGGGTTGGAAAAGGGATTAGAGGGTGTTTTCCAGCAGCTCCTGGCTCCCGGCAGGGCGGGGCGGGTCCCTGTCCCCAGACCTTGCTCTGGCGGGCTCCAGGTCACAGATGGCCTGAGGTCGTGTTCTCATCCCTCCTTCTCTCCCTCCCTCCTGCCCCTGCGGGGACCTCATCCCCTTTTGCTGGGAGTTAAAGCACAAGGTCACCATCGCACTCTTGCCCCATCTCAGCCAGGACCAGAAAGCCCCGGGAGTCTGCTCGGGCTATTGGGGTGTCAAGGGTGGCCGCCCCTCTGTTCTCACAGGGCTTCACCAAAGGGCAGCAGGGCCCTGGGGCTGCACCTCACCCTCCGGGCGTGCAGCTGTCTCTGATTCATTCACCTGTCCCCTTGCAGGGTCGGAGGCCGTGACCTTCCCCAGCCTCTCCCCTCTGGCCCTGCTCTGTCCCCGTCTTCTGCCTGGCTCGGAGCCTCTGCACCCCCTTTCAGAAGGACCCTCATGATCACGTGGAGCCTGCCCAGATGATCCAAATAATGTCCCCTCTCCGATCCTTACGGAGTCTCATCTGCAAAGTCTCTCGACCGGCGAGGTGACGTATCCACAGACTCTGGGGACTGGGACGCAGGCCTGTCGGGGGCTGGTACTCTGTCTGCCGCAGCGTCACAGGCCCTCTGTGACTCTGCCTGTGTGAGACCGGCCTGGGCCCTGCACCGCACCGCGGGTCCCAGAATCAGGGCCCCTGACGCCTGGCCCAGGCTCCGAGGTGCCGGCGGCCTGGCAAGGTGGGGCAGCGCTCTCGCCACTGGCTGCAAGGCACGGTGCGGGTGCGGAATAGATTGCACGTCAGCGTGGACGATCACTCCCTGCCTCTCCCGGTGTCATTAAGCAGGCAGACGCTCAGCAGCAGGCCACGGGTTCCGGTGTCGTCGGTGCCAACGCGTGATGGAGGGCTTGTCGCAGGCACGAGGGGCCCCCGCCCATCGCCGCCCTGGTCGGAGGTCGGGGTGCCACGCCGCTCCACTCCACTCCAGTCTCCCCAGGGTCCCTGGTGCCCCCAGCCTGTCACCATCAAGGTCTGGCTGTGCCCACCTCCCCTCCTGTCACTCCTGTCTCTCCCTTGCCCTGGTTTGCTGTTTTAACAGAGATTTTAAAAAGTAGGCGCCCAGGTGGCCCGGGCCTGGCGCTGCTGCAGAGGCCCCCCAGAACACCAACCACAGCAACTCCCCCCCCACCTCCTGCTCAGTCCCGGCCCAGAGGGAAGACCTGGTTCTCGCTCTGGCTCAGCCTTTTCTGGTTTGAACTTAATGAGTCACTTAATTTCGGTTTCCTGGGTGGAAGTCAGAGCACTGATGAAGGCGGCCTGGTGGGTTTCTCCCCATCAGCCCCAGGCCCACCTTCTTGAAAATGCCACTGTGGGCTCCCCCTGCCTCACGCCCTCACTGGCTGCCCACTGCCCTCCTGATGGGGCCCAGAGGCTCTAAGCCCTGCACCCTCGCCTGAGGGACCTGACGCCCACGGGGTGCTTCCGGCAGGGGCTGAGCAGTAGCGCCCACGAGTGCCCCCGCAACAAGTTGGCTTGTGCCCTGAAGAAAGTCGCTTGCTCCCTGGATTCACGCACGTTTGCTCCAGATAGACTGGAGCTCAGAGAGGGTAAGTCACCTGCCCAAGGTCACCCAGCACTGCACCTCAGCATTTCTGAAGCCAAAGGCAGCCTTTCCCAGGTGTGGCCTGAGAGGTAACCAGAGATACATTTATTTTAATAACAGTGGCAGGGACTGGTCCCCTCATGCCCCATTTCCTGCTTCCCCAGTAATCTGGAAATCACGGCTCCCAGCCTCCTTTGCGCCCAGGCTGGGGTCACGTGACTGTCTCTAGCTTATGAGGTGCGGACGGAGCCTTCCCCTCGGCACAGAAGCTGGAGGTCACAGGTGGAGGTGCCGGGACACCTGCAGCAGCGCGTGGGAGAGGGGAGAGGACACCTGGAGGCGTGGAGCCACCGTGTCGGGGAAATGCAGCCGTCCCTTCCACCCGCTGCGAGAGACACTGTCGCAGAAATGAGGCTCGGCATGGGAGGGGGAGCTCTCTTTCTAAAATTGTTCGGTAAATACCAGCACAGGTGGTCCGTGGGACTAGCAGGTGCCCAGAAGGTGGGTGGCTGTGACTGAAGTTTGAGAAAGGCAGAGCCAGGCCCTGCTGCTTCCCCAGCAGAAATAAGAGGCTCCCCAAAGCCTGAGACTCAGGCCAGCATGGGGCTGCCACTGTCACCTGTGCCTCGGCAAGCGCCTTTCGTTATAGGAAGCCCAATCTCCCCTCCCAGTGCTTCTGTCCCCGTGCCTCCTGGCAGCCTTGGGGACATTTGGGCTGACTTCTCTGACAATTTAGAAGTCAACCATTTTATGTCTAGAAAGGGAGAGGAGACTTCTCTGGAAGTCATCTCCCTGATTTATACAGTCCGCGAATTCCACGCAGCTCGCGGTGGCCAGTGTTTTATGTCGCCCTTTTAGATGCGCAATCCATTTTACGACTTGTTTAAGAAAGAGACAGGAAAACGCATGCTTTTCCCCACGCAGGAAATCGACAAGCCCAGCATCTGCAATCAATAAAATCATATTCTGCTGACTTTGAGACCGAGGCTGAAATGCCACCCTGGGGGGTGCGCTCCACCTGGGGGAGCTGGGCGGGCCAGCGGGAGCCAGGGGGAGTTCTCAGCCGCGCTGCTGATGTATTGAAAAAGGATCTGTTGCCGTGCACAAACAGATGGGCCAGGGGCGGGGCCCACGCCTCTCTGAGCCGTGCGGCAGAAATTACCTCGACTTGCCGGCCGGCGCCCACTCCCCGGGGGCGAGCTGCAGCCTGGCTGATCGCCTGTCCATGAGACTCAGTGGGCAGGGGCTGCTGAGCAACACCGATTTACACCTCGGGCCTGGGAGGGAGGGGGGTTTCCTCCGTCTGCTTGCATGCCACCAGTGATGGGAAGCTCACCACGGTTGGGAGGTTCTTCCTTGCATGGAGCTGAAACCCGCCCCTTGGTGGTTCCGCGTCTTAAGGCCGAAGGTGGAAGTCTCATCCTGCCTCCTTCAGAAACGGAGACTGTGATAGACACCAAACGGGCTGGCCAGGCTGCCTCCCCCGGGGCACCTGCTGGACAGAACATCACTCTCAGCTGCTTCCCGAAACCTGGTGTCCAGGGGCCCCACTCACTGTCCCCGTCCCAGCCCTGTGCCCTGGTTCCCTTTGTCACATGCATCACGACCCTCTTCCTCAGCCAGGCCCTGCGCACCTGCCTCCTCCAGCCTGGTTCACCCCATTCTGTCCCTGCAAGGCCTCCCCAGCCACCTTCCACATCCTAAATGTCGCTCATTGTGCTCCTCCTGTCCCCACCCGGCTCGGATGCCCGCAGGTGTGAATGGCACAGCATCCTGACTCCCACCCCAGCCGTGGCCCCCCGGAAGCAGGGGTGGCACCCTCCGTGTACACGGCTCCTCTGTCCACTAAATCAATGGGAAGTGACAGGCTCCGTTCAGGGAGCCCCACCGACGTGGGTCCCTCTGTGGCTTCCCAGGAGCCTCTCCCCTCAGCCTCTTCCCAGGCTGTACTGATCTCCTAGAATGTGCCCCTTGCCGGAGGGTGCAGAAGCTGCCTCCTCCAGGAAGCCTTCCTCCCACTCTCTCTGCAGTGCCCTCCAGGGCTGGTCACTCTGGGCCTCTATGTTGGCTGTGTGCCAGAGCATGCGTGCACACAGGTATGCCGTCGTGTGTGTGTGTCCAAGACTAAACCGCGTTCCTGGGCCACAGGCTCACCCAACCTGGCATGCTGACGCTGGCTATCAGGTCCGGCACATGCTCGGCCCGGAGTCCTTGTCAGATGGGTGTGGGCCCGAGCAGACGGACGCTCGAGTGAGTTGAGGCTCTCCTTAGGCCCCTGAGTTGAGCCCAGCCGTGCGGCAGGGCGGTGAGGAGGGAGGCGGTCCCAACTGGGCTGGGTCTGCTCTGACACCTCCGCACCTTCCCGCAGATGTGCACCTCGACAACGGGAGAGGGAGTGGCTTAGGCCAGGCTGTTCCCCTGGGGTCCTTCTGCCTCATGCACACTGCTCCCCTGTCTGAGCTCACCCTGCCCTCCCTACATCCTACTGCAAGGCCCCTCGAGGCAAGTACACACACCTCCCCTCCCTGAGTGCCCTCTGCCTCCTTACTGGACTCCTGGCTGTCGGGCGGGGGCTTGCTCCCTGCAGGCTCACCACGGACGGCTGTTTGCAGCCCCCATGGGTGGGTCCTCCTCGCCTCACATGGACAGACACACTCTTTTCCCCTCCGCAAAGCCCCAGCTCTTCCGCCATCTCCTTGAGCCTCCTGTTGTGGCGCCTGTGGGTCGGCTGGGTCCTGAGCCCACTGTGGCTACTCAGGTCCTTGTCCCCACTGACCCTCCTGTTCTCGACCCAAGCCACCATCCCGGTGGCTCATGCTTTGTCACCCCAAGGGCAGCTCCTTCTCCTAGATCCTGGTTCCAAGGCCCCTCTCTCCAGGTACCTGTGTGCAGCCCCTGTGTCCCAGCTGCAGGCACGTCGTCACTGTGGTGCCTGGCCCACCCACTGGGTCTCTGCTCCCCGTGGGGGTGCCCTGGTTCAGCTCGCTCAGCCCGGCTTCCTGACCTCCCCGATCCCTTCCTCTGTTGACTGGCCTGGACTCCTATCCCCATTCCCCTGCTCTCCCCAGCCCCCCACGCCCCCTCGTCCCTCTCCCTCACCAATCTAAACCTCAAGTCACAGGTCACTGAGAGAATCCTAACAGGTTCCAGAGTGCTCGCCCGCCCCTGCCCTCCCTCCTGCGAGTCCCAGGTGGAGCATCCTGCGCCTGCCTGAGCCCATTCTTCCTGGACTCGTCCCTCGCGGCATCCTGGGGCTGCTTCTCCTGAAGCTGTCCCCTCTCCTGCACCGTCAGCTTCTCCCTGCTACTTCTCTGGTCTCACTCCCCACGCGGGGCACTTGTTGTCACCTGGCTGACCTGTTTCTCCCTCCCCGTCCTACGTGTGAGGTCCACGGGAGGAGGGGCCTTGCTGTCCGTGGCACCACTGGGTTCCCAGCGCCTGACACAGGGATCGTGAACGCAGGTGACTCGCGGTTATTTGGTTAACTGGGCTGACAAGCGGATACTTACGGCCTGATCAACCGACCCTCAGTCCATCCACGCAGCTCTGCAAACACTGGGTCCTTTGGCCATTCCCAAGGCCAGGAGCTCATTCACCCTGTGCTGGGCTTGTAGGTCTGTGGCTCTTGCCCAGATTCTTCCACTCAGCAGGTGCCAAATGAATGGGATGCAGGACGCCAGAATAGCGGGGCCTGAGGTCTGCCAGCACAGTTCTGGCTGCTCAGGGGGGAAGCGAGGAGGAGGAAGCCACGGGGGTCCTGTCCACGGTAGGTGAGCAGCGACCTCCAGCTCCAGCTCCCGCCACGCCGTCCCAGGCTCTCCCCTCCCAGACCTGTGTGTCGAGGACTCCTGAAAAGATTCTCCCGGTCACAGTGGCACATCCTGTTCCGTGGGACGCCTTGACTGGCAGGGTCCTTGTCCACCGCCGCGTGCTGCCAGACCCAGCCGCCCTGTCCCTCCCTTGTCATCTGATGGTTTAATACCTGCACGGTTACTTTGCAGTTCCCTGCTGTTTTGGCAGGAAATACCCCATCCAGGGGCAGCCCGAGCCTTCTAGCTGAGTGAGTGGTACGTTTGGTGATGGGGCCAAGAGGGTACAGACCCCTGGCCAGCAGCACCAAATCTGGGGTAACTTTACAACAGTGGGGTGTGATAATCCCAATGAGGCCGTGCCTCCGGAGTGATGCGCCTCCAGGCAGGACTGTGGCTTGGGCTTTCAGGGACCCAGGGGCAGAGTCTGGGGTGGGGTTGGGGCGTATTTCAGCTGCTCATGCACAATAACTAAAGATGCGACGTCTTCCTTCCTCAGGAGTTACTGGGCACCTGTGATATGCCGGGGGCTGGGGCAGGACGGTGGGCAAGTCAGCAGGGTCCTTGCCATCCTGGGGTCACGGGGAAGCCGGGCTGCCAGGGGTGGGCAGCAATAGACGTGACCGAAAAGCCTACACAACAGCACAGAGCGAACCTGTTTAGAGAACCTGTTTTTGAGCATTGCTCTCGAAACAACCGGTGGCCTCTAATCTAATAATGTCTCCGTAACTCACCTCTAATTCGTGTTCGGGATCAGCCTCACAAATGCTTCGAGTCGGGACCTATTTTCTGATTCTCGGCGTCTGCACATGTGGCCTCGATTCTTCATGTCACTCCGGTCGCTCTGAACAATTCACACACACCAGCCGCCTCTGGCTGCTGCAGCCCAGACCTCAGAGGGAGCCCGCACCATCCCCAGCAGGGGTGGGGTGGAAGGGGCCGGCTGGCTTCCTCCTCACTGTCCCTGAGCGGGGGCCTTGGGTGATTTCAAAATAAAGCACAAGAGAAGAAGAGGGTCACAGGCCGGCCTCCACCTCCCACAGAGGTCTCTGGTGTCAGGAGCTCGGGGCTTCCCAGGGGCTTCTCTGCCTCTCGTGCGGTGACCGGACTCTGTTCTGAGGAGCAGGAGACAGAAGGAGAACCCACTCCGTGGCTCACAGAATGTGCCCTGGGCCCCGGGGGAGGGCGAGAGCCAGAACCAGGCCACGCTCCGCCTTGAGGGAGGGTGAACAACCTTTCCACGGTCCCAGCAGCTCCACACACTGCGGGCACCTCCGAGGAGCTCTGGAACTATTGTCAAATTGGAATGACAAATGAAGGTGCTAGAAGCCAAGCGCTGACTACCCCTAGATTTTGATTTGCATCTGAGCCCATCCCAGCCTGCATGGTGTCCTCCTCAAGGCTTTCCTGGCCCTGGATCACGCCTGACGTTCATTTACCAACACACGTGTTCTGAGTACCCACCGTGTGCTGGGCTTGGATCCCATCTCGCGGGAGCCCTCTTCTGCAGGGCGGGGCAGGCAGACAGTTGTGAACGGGTGACAGGCTCCTGTAGACCCAGTGCTCTGGGGGACCTGAGCTCACCCAGGTGGGGCAGCAGCCGGCGCACGGACGTTCAGGGAGCAGCCAGCGCAGCCAGCCTACAGCTGCGGTTCCCTCTTCCGCGCGTGGGCTCGCAGATCCACGACGGAGCCATCGCCCTGGCTGGCGGTGGGGGGTGAGTGTGCAGACTGCCCTGACCATGGGCACAGCCAGGTGGCTGGACATGCCTGCCCGCCTCACGGAGGCCCCCGGTCGATCCCAGCCTTAGAGTTGCCATCTGAGAAAGGGCGCTTGCTGCGACAATGAGACGAGGTAACGGATGCAGGGTTCAGCCCCGAGCCGTGCCTGGTGCTCAGGGACAGCGAGCTGCCAGCCCGCCCATCCTGCTGCGCCAGCATCCCCTCCCCTCCCCCGAGCCCCACACCCCTCTCAATCCATTCCCTCCCCACCCTTCCCCACACCCTGTATCACCTCCTGAGCCCCACATCCATGTCACCCTGTCCCCTCCCCACTCCTGTGTCACCTCCATGCCTGTTTGTTTTCCAAGGGTCGGCTCAGGTCCTCCTTGCTGTGGTCCCCAGGGTGGGCCATCAGAATCACACTCTCCAGACTGGAAACCCACGCGGCCGGCAGTGCTGGTCCAGGAACTCAGCACCTGTGCCGGTGCCCGCAGACGCTTTCTGGGTGTTGACTTCGTGTGTTCCTTTTTGCTTCCTTTGTGGCAAATGACTCCCGTAAAAGCCCACACCAAGGAGGGAACAAGCTGAAGGGGTGTGAGGATGGGAAATCGCCCCTTAGGTTACTTTTTCAGCCTGTGTTTACAAACTGTTAAGGGCTGGACGAGGCTGCCTAAATTTATCTGTTATTTTATTGTAATTTTATGGATGAAATTTGCTGCTGGTGCCATATTTGAGAATTGGAGACTCATGAACATCTTCTGGAATGTCTGTCTCTTTGCTGGACTAGAGCCCCAGAGGCCGGCGTGTGGCTGGTAGCTTCAGTGTGCAGCTCTCTGCTCCGTGAGCGTCTGCAGAGCTCGGTGGTGGGGTCGCTCCTCGGGCCGCTCGCTCACCTGCCTCCCGGGCCAGCGCCACTGACAGTGTCCGGGAGGACGGGCCCGGAGGGAGCTCATCTGGCTGTCAGTTGCTTCTGAACCTCAGCCCAGCTGCGAGATTTGCAGGCCAGGCCAGGAGCCGCCGAGCTGCAGTAAAAGTTTAATTGAATCGCTCCTTTCCTGGCCCTTCCTGAGTTAATGTCGGTTGCTCAGAATGACCTGATGCAGCTACTGTTTTTCTTCTTTATTGCGGCCTGCCACCGCCAATTTAGCAGGGACAGCAGGAGCCAGCCTAAGCGGGACAAACAGCCGGGAGCTGACGGGAGAGCCTGTCCCGCTAATTACGGGAGCGAGGTGGCGGGAAGCCCGGAGTGGTGGTGTCGGGGGACAGACAGGTACACCTTTGAGTCCCCACTCCTCCGGGGACAGCCACGGGGCTGTGCTGGAGGCGCTGGCCAAGGGTGGAGCTTTTCAGGGGACCTGGGAGAGACATTAAAGCCACTCATGTCCTTGAACCAAGAAGCTTTTTGGGGGGTGGTGAGGGGTCCTCCGGGAGTGAGAATTCGATAAGCAAAACTGAAACATGGGGCGTGCAGCAAAGACATCACTCTTGGCGACTTCACTGCCAAGCCTTAGCGGGAAGGAAAAGATCAATAAGGAAATTACCACTTTTATCAGAGTCAGCCGCTGGACCCGCCAGTGCTGCCATGGCCCCCTCCCAGGGCCCGACTGGGGAAGGAAGACAACGGCCCCCGGAGGGAGCAGGCTCTGACCCGGCAGTTCTGAAAATTCTGGCCAATTAGCAGACAGTTTCAGGACATCGCGCTGATTTCTCTAAACACAGCTCTCCGGCAAGGGCCCGAGGCCGGGTGTCAGGGGACGTGGATTCCGTCTCAGGCTGCCACTCCCGGCTGCGCCGACTTGGGCAGGCGTTAACCGGTCTCGCTGGGCCTCCAGGTGTCTACTTGCCGAGTGGGGACAGCAGCCCCTTACAGCAGAGTGAAGGGCTGCGGGATCCTCTGCGGGGAGCAGCTTCACAGGGCCGGAGGGCGAGGTGTGAGGGGACAAAGGGTCTTTTTCCTCGAGGGCAGGAGAGCCCAGCATTAAAGCGTTTTCCAGGCACAGCCGGCAAGTGACGCTGCAGTCATTCGGCTGGATGCCTGGTGCCTCCACCAGCCGGGTGGGGCTGTCCCGACAGCCGTGGCTGCTGCCTCCGTGAGTGGGGACCGACATCCACACTCCCCAGCACCTGTCCCACGAGGGCAACACTGGTGTCCCGGGTGTCGGCTGGGGAAACCGAGGCCCGGATGGGGCCGTGGGTGGTGGAGGCCAGGTCTGGGGGACTCCTGACCCAGGTCTGCCCTCCCTGGCTGCGACCACGGTGGACTCCTGCCAGGCTGGGAGGCTGAGAACACAGGATGAGGCCAGGAGAGCAGTGTCTCCCGGAAGCAGGCTGGGTGGAGCTACTGCTCCCGCTTCGCCAGGGAGGAGACCAGCCCTGAGGGAGCCAAGTGCGGTTCCAAGGCCCCTTGCTGCCCCTTGCTGCTGCGCTTGTGGTGGGCGCTTGGCATCCTCCCGTGTGCGTGCGCTTGCGTGTGCGTGCACCAGGCGGGGCACAGGACAGAGGGCACACGGAGGAACCGTTCCACTCCCACCTGCCGGGCTCCCAGCAAGGGCAGTCGGACAGACCCTGGCCGTGTGTCTCAGCCGTCCTCGGCCAGGGCTGCCTCCCGCCGCTGCCCTAGCCTACACCCGGCAGTGACTCACCCTGCAGATCCTGGCCGGGCACACCGTTCTGGCGCCTTCCGCTGCCTGCCGTGTGATGAACAAGCAGCCAGTGACTCACCAGCCGGAGGACACGCCGTGCGTGCCACGCGCCAGCCGAGGGCGGGAGAGAGCAGAGCCCAAGGCTCGGCCCGGGCTCACGTCGGCCCTGCCCCCTGGCCGGGCTCTGGGCTGCGGCTCAATCTTCCCGTGGCTATTTCTGTGCAGTGGAGATTAGGCGACACCAGGAGAGTAGGGAACTTCCCCCAACATCCTGCAGAGGACAAGACCTCACCTTGCCTTAGAATCCCGGCTAAGTCTCTGGAATGAGGCCCTTGGTTTAGAACAGCAGAGATCAGTCTCAGAGAGACACATCGGCGGAAACCACTGGAGGAAAGACCCCTCGGGTCTCGTAACGACTCCTGGGCCAGACTCCCCAGTGGGGGCTCAGACGACACAGTCGTCAGCTTTTACAGATCTCTGCAAAACAAAGCTGCGAGTGCTTCCGTCACGGAGACCGTGAATACTCACCTACGGGTGAAGGAACCCGGCCCATCTGTGTCAACGGCCCTCCCTAGGGCAGCGTCGGCACTATCCGAGTCCAAGGATCCGGCAGGGGAAGTTGGCCCCTTTAATAAACAGCACTGGGGGTGCCAGGCAGCCTTTGGAAGAACACAAAGCCGGCTCCGCGCTTCATGCTACTGAACTCCAAAGGCACGGCCAATCCGGAAGGCTGCGCAGTACCCGGAAAGCACAGGTAGATTCTTAAACCTGGGAGTAGGGGGCCTGTCTTCACCACAACCCAGAAGCCAGGAGCATTGTAAGAATGATTGATAATTTCAACTACAGTGAAATAAACAAAAAACCTGACACATAACCAAAAATCAGGAGGTGGATGACAAGCCAGGTGATATTTGCAACTTCCCACACAGAACCACACAGGCTGACCTTCCACACACAGAAAGAGCCCCTAAAATCTGAGACAGGGTAGACCGACAACTGAATGGAAAAAATGGGCAAAAGATGTGGACTGGAAGTTCACAGAAAATATCACGACAGAATGGCCCATTTGGTCTCCCCCCCCACTGCCCCAGGTGGTCGTGTCCCCATCCCCTTCTGCCCTAAATGAATTGTCCCCTCCCCCTCCTGCAGCCCAGAGGTGGAGACAGAGGCTGAATTGGTCTCAGGACTTGCACGCGGCTGGATAAAGACCCGACCCGCACCCCTCTGCCTCCCAGTCCCCGGCTCAGGCCCTGGGAGCTGCTTACCTGGGACTCACTTCCCCGCGGGCATCAGGAACTGTGTGTTGTCCCCAGTCTCAGGCTCGGTTCACCCCTGAGTGCCAGGAAACACTCTAGATCCTTCTCCGTTTTGGCCCCTGGAGCTCCTCCAGCCGAGCTGCCTGGACAGGTTGCTGCCTCTCGGAGGCAGTTGTCCATCTTAGGATGGGAGGGGTGGCGTGACACCTGAGGGACACCTGGGGAATGGCTGCCAGGTGTTTTCTGTGCCTAAGCTGCCACTTGTCACTTTCAAGGGGAAATTAGTTGAAATGATTCAATAAAAAGCAAAATTTTCACACCTGGCGATTTTAGAAGCTACGAATCGATAGCCCTTGGTTTTTCTGGGTGGAGAGTCCCTCAGGCGGAGACAATGACCCCGCCTGTGCTCAGAACATCCATATCACCTGGCTTGCTGGCCATTGGCTGCTCCGGCACGGCCAGCTATGGGAAATAACATTGCCTTTCACTTCCTGTTCCCTTCCAAGGACAGAGCCTCCGACCAGTTGTCCACCATGGGCTTCCCAAGAGCCCAGAGCCGGACTGCTCCAGGCAGAGCTGTCTCCTTCCTGCTCGGCAGCAAGAGCCTGAAGCCTTCGTAAGTTCCACCTGAGCCTCCCGTGGCCCTGAAGGGGCCAGAAAGAAAGAAACCCTGTGCAAATTAGGAAAAGGCCAGGCCCAGCCGCAGACAGAACCAGCGTCTCACGCTCTGGTCTGTGAGTGCCCGATGGAACTGCCGGAGTTTGGTTCCAGGCCAAAGTTTTAATAAAGAAAATTCATTCACAGATGTTCTGCCGTCAGCCGATATATTTGGTTATTGGAATCCGAGGGATGCAACGGCAGGCCGGTTATTTATTTGTTCTCTGGGTGGAACAATTTTTCTTGTATACTTAATATCCTGGAGGAATAGTCTCCCCAGCCAGTGCTCGCCTGAGACAGCAAATCCATTCTGGACCTGTGAGGTCATCGTTCTGTCTTCTGGTGACTCATAGAAGAGGGACTTGTACATTTGTTTTTTGCTATGTCATTAAGGGGCAATCGCACAGAAATCAGCCCGTAATTACAGCTGTAATTACAGACCAGCTCCTGCCTGGTTGTGCTTAGACAGGCTTCCATCACAGGCGCAGCCGCAGACAGAACCGGCGTCTCATGCTTGGTCTGTGAGTACCCAACAGAACTGTCAGAGTTTCTCCCAGAAATACAGTCGGCGGCCGCACAGACCGAGCTCCGGCTTTATTGAAACTCGGGGCTTTTGTATCAATAACCAGCTCCTCTGTCTCGCAGGAGGGATTTGGTACGCCATCTCACTCCAAGATAATTTGTAAACATAAAAGTATGAAAATGCCTCCCACTTCTGAAAGTTTTTATTAGACTCTCCTCCTGCAGGGATGCGTGAGAGCCGCCCTGCTCGGGAGCACTTCTTGCTAATGACGCTCTAATTAGGGATGAGGCATGTCCACCCCCCACACCCCTCGTCCCGGGTGTCACGCTCAGCGGATGCTCTGAGCTCCCTGGCGGAAGAAACGTGGGTGCTGTCAACATGAAGACACAAAAGAGTGTTTTCTTTTGTCTTGAGTTTAGAAAGTCAGCTATTTTGGACACCAAAAATCGCGCCCCCCTCAAATCCCAAAGAACACATCATGACGACTGCAAGAGAATCACGGGTGCTGGGAAGAAGGGGCCGACGAGGGACGGGGTAAGGGAGGACTGAGGGCCCAGAGGAGGGCAGGACGAGGCAGGAATCCTCCCTGGAGGTGGGGAGGGAGTCCCTCCCAACACCTGCTGGCCGCGGAGCGGGGCGTCTGGAGCGGGTGAGCACTCACCCCCCGCAGCCCACTGCAGAGGTGTGGCCCCAGCGGCTGGGTGAGGAGGGACCTGGGACCAGACATCCGTCCTGAGAGTGGTCGATGGCCGGGCAGACTGCAGGGGTCAGGCCCCATCGCTCAACAATTCCCCAGCACATCTCGAGAGACGCCTTGTGACTTCCCACCCACCCAGTGGTTTAGGGCTCACTTTCGCCCTATTTATCATTCCAAATTTTCCCAACTGTTGTGCATGGCCAGGTATCAAGGGTGGCTACTATGACCAAGCTGGATATCGGCCCCAAATGCCTCCCTCCCTGACGGCTCCCTGTGCCAGCATCGCAGACGTCCGAATGCCATCAACAGCCCTGCCTGGGTACCAGCCCCCATCTTTCCAGGAAGGATAACAGAAGCTGGGAGGCTGGTCAGCTCTGGGTTGAGCAGGTGCCGGCAGGGCCAGGCTCCCCAGGCCGCCTGGCTTTCCCAGTGCCCCAGGTCACACTGCCCTGCCATCCTCCTGCTGTGGGGTGACAGCTGCCCCAGCAGGGGGGTGGAGGTAAGAGTGGGGGAACTCCCACGCCCTGCACCCCAGAACCCAGACGAGCAGCCCTCTTCTGCCAAGCTGGGGCCAGGAATGTTGTCCCGGGCAGGGACTTACTCTGACCTTGCTCCTTCTCTGGCCGGCAGGAACCCCAGGGCACCCAGAAAGGCTCCATTGAGAGGGGGCTGGTCCTGCTGAGACCTCAGGGCCTGCTTAGGGGCGGGGGACCCACGGGGCTTCTGAGGACCTTGCCGGTGTGGCCCGGGCTCCTGGGGTTGCCAAGGCCTGCATGTGGCCCGTCGTCTCCAAGGACATGGGATCTGGGTCACAGAGAGAGCCGGCCTTAGCCCTCGGTGAGTGAATTGGGGGTTCACCTCACCAATTCTTCAGCAAAGTCTCTGCTGGCGGCCCCCACCGCGCCAGGGCCCTTCTAGCTGTGTCCATGGGGCCGGGGTGTGGGTGGGATCCCCAGTTCATGCCTCAAGTGGGAGCAGCACCCCAGAGTCTCGTGGAGGAGGGGACCCAGGCTGGAATTTCTCCAGGTTCTGGCTTTAGGGGGACGGTGGCCCAAGATCCAATGGCGAACGCGCCCTCTGCCGTCTTCTGAAAGGAAGGACTTTTCTTCCTTTTCTGGAAGGGCCCCTCCAACTCTGGAATACATCCGCAAGGACCTGTGGTCCTCCATCCTTTCTAAAGCCCTCAGAAATAACAAGTGAGGCAAAAACATCTCCTAATGTTTTTATTGTTCCTTAGATAACTGGATAGTACAAAGTTTTCCTCCTTTTTTTTTTTTTTTTTTTTGCTTAAAAAATGTACTTTCCTCACACTGTTACCCTCATGACATTCCTTTCACCTTGGAAACCGAGGTTTCCCTAGACGAGCCCTTCTTATCTGCGGTTACATGATTTAGATAATTTAACAAGAAGAGAATAATTCCTTTGATTATTATCAACATGAACTTGACTATGTCTCTATAAGGGTGAACACTGATTTTTTTTTTCTTTTTAGGAACAAAAACCACCCACTGATTAATCCAAACTACGGCATTGCATTTACAACGTTCACTGCATAAACCGGACACACACAGTCACCACCTCAAGGAAACAACGGACAGACACTGCACGATATATCTACGGGGTACGCGAGTTCAAACGACACGGGGGCACAGCAACTTCATTCTACGCGCTCCGACCTTTGCGGCAGCGGGTACTAGACACGGGTCCTCGAACTACTTGGAGTCGCAGCGCGGTTAATCTAAGAGACGACAACACGGTCAGGAAACAGCACTGCAATGGGATGCGCCTCCCACTGGCCGCCGCCGAGCACGGCCCCGGGGCTCCCAAGGACGCAGACAATCGCGTCCCTCGGAGCTGACTCAACCTCAGGCAATGTCCATGCGACCCTAACAGTGGGTGTTCTCGGGCGGGAGTGGGCCAACAGTCATTGCCTTGCTTCTTTAGTATGTTGTTTGACCAGAGAGGGACGGGAGCGGGCGGGGAGCCAGGCGCCGGGAGCTGCAGTTCCAGCTGCAAATACAGGGGGTTTCTTCCGAAGTCCGTCGCCCGCCGGCTGGCACGGGAGAAACGCGGAGGTAATGCCATCCCGCGGTGTCAGGATCTGCACTGCTGCTGATGACTTTTCAGAATTAGTATCGTGAGGAGGAGTCTCTTTTTGGCAGCTGTTTCACAGGGGTTTCCTTTAGGTGGGGGGCTTGGACTGGAGGCCTCCAGGCGGAGGCCACTACAACTCGTCGGAGCGGATGACGTGGAAGAGGGTCACGTTGTAGAGGATCTGATGGCCGTTGTTCCAGGCGTACAGGGCGCGGTCCTTGGGGTTGTAGTCCAACATGGAGATGTGCGAGTATTTGTTCTGGAAGGGAATGTCAATGTACTCGTAGGTGGAGGCGTTGGTCTGGTACGCGTAGTGCACCTTGGTGCCCCCCGAGTAGCCGTTGGTGACGTAGAGCGTCCCGCAGATGATGAAGGCCTCGCCGGCGCTGCGCTTGGGGTAGCTCGTGTTCCAGGTGTGCAGGATCTGCAGGGAGACAGGGTCCAGCTTGCTGATCACGATGTTACCGGCGTTCTGGTTGGTGGCGTAGACGGCCCACAGCCCGTTCTCGTCCACCATGAGGTCGATGTCCGAGTGGCCGCCCCAGGCGTAGTGGTACATGTTGTTGTAGCCGGCGTAGTCCAGGCTGCGCGTCTTCAGGATGGTCTCCGTCTTCAAGTCGAACCTGATGATGATGTGGCTCTGGAACTTGTTGAAGTAGATGGACCCGTTGTAGACCACCTGGCCCGTGCCCGACCACGGGTGCGGGAGGCGGTGGGAGGTGAAGTTGTCCGTGTTCATAAAGTCCACCATGGACTTGTACTCGCGGACGAAGCGGTTGTTGTGATAGCCGTCCATGTACCACACCTGCGGAGAGAGCAGACGGGGTCAGCGTCTCCAGAGGAGCACGGGGTGGGCTCCTCCCAGGAGAGGATCTGGTCTCCGACTTGAAACGTACCGTCACCAGGAAAGGCGTTGACAGAACCAGCAAAGAATAATTAAGACTGAAGGGTACCAGGTCCTCCCTGCAAACCCACAGTGCACTTTTCAAAGGAGACAGGGCTATTTTGCCCCCGAGAAAGAGCCATTCAGTTTAAAGAAAGGATGTGGTGGGAAGGTAGATGTGGGGACAGACCCCACGGGCCACCCGTAGCCTCACTACGTGTATGGGCTGCAGCTGCCCCGTGCAAGCCATGTAAGGGGGTGGCCCAGAAAGCCACTGCAGCCCCCCACATGGAGCCCTCTGCTTGGGGGGCCACCAGACTGTGACGCAGGTGCTGCCCCTGTTTGTTCACTGCTGCGTCCCAGCGCAGGAGCTCACACACGTGGAGGGGAGGAACTCTGTCCGCACGTGGACCCTGACACCCACAAGACGGCATCGGAAAGGGCACGGCCGCCTCGGCCCTGGACCAGCGCAGTCTGTAGTGACGACTGGCTCTCAAGGTCGCAGGGAAGGGACATCTCCTGTATGCCAACAGGACGCTGCGTGAGGCCCCATGTCCTGCCAGGCCATCGCTGCGGCAGGATGGAGTCATCCCAACTGCCGGGCGGAACGTCATTCGTTTGGCATTTGGGACGCTGTGTGTGTCATCACTCATAGTCACACCTCGTCCGGGGGAAGCGCCGCTCTGCAGAGAACGTGGACCTTGAAGAAGGCTCTGGCTGTCTCAGTCAACCGGGATAACAGACCCAGTGGCCCAGGCTTGGGGTTACAGAGGAAGAGATTTCTGATGACTGCCTAAATGCCCGTTGACTTGGGAACCGTCTAGACTTTGCACAAAAGGCTCTAGGCATTTCCAACCAATATGGGAGCAAATCAGAAAGCACTGCAGTGAGGCAGAGGGCAATCTGGCAGGCTAACGCGCCCCGGCATCTGTCTGACAGCGAGACAGCCGCTTTATCCAGCCAGAGCTCAGTAGCCGCGGGAGAGATTAAGGGTGCAGAAGCTTTCAGACTTGGCATTACACATGCGTTAAAAAATTCAAAAAAAAAATCATGCCCTTGTTCCTGAGATATCCATTTAGGTACTTAGAGGCAGATGTGCTTTTTGTTTTTAATGAGATTTATTTTTTAACTGGGTCTCATCTGAGGCTGTTATTATCCTTAGCCTCCCACGGACCAGCCCTCAATGACGTGGGTCACGGATTAGGACCGGGAACGGTACTGGGGAACCAGGGCCATGCGCCGAAACCTCCGTGATCACACGGCTGGAAAGCTGCCCTCCTGGAAAGCCTGCTCTTGGCTGTCTGCTCAGACAGGGAGCTCTTGGCTTCTTCAGAGACCCGGTTCAAATGACATTCCTCCCGGAACCCTTTCCTGCCCCACCTCTCAGGGAACTGCCCCTCCTATCACCTGTGAGTATGATCACACATCAGCCTCCCCAGGAGTGAGCCCATGACAGCAGGGACCCAGGGTGATCCGTCCCTGCACCCCCAGGGGCCGGCGCCTCCTTCCTGGGGGCAGAACTGGGTGCCAATGGCAGCAATGACTGAGGATTTTTAAATCCCCTTCCTTCCGGTACACTGGCAAACTGGACCCAGGACACAACACTTTCTAAACTGTCATCGAGGATGGGAGGGAAATTGGTAGGAGGTGCTCAGCAGGTGTAACAGCCAGCTCTGGGGCCTGGCGGGGGGAAGGCTGCCATGGCTGTTTGCTGATTTCCTGGTGTAAATGCTCCCACCACGGCTGAGCTAGTTACTAGCAAAAAGCCGCTCTATGCAAAGATGGGCACATGATCCAACAGGCCTCGAATGAGGAGCCCTGTGTTTCTCCCAGGGCAGCCCCACCTCTGAGTTCACGCCCTCGAACCTTCTCGCCTGAAATGCCTTTCCTTCTGCTGTGTCCAAGCCCCAGGACTCAGGTCAAATCCTGTCACTGCCTGCTAGTTTTGTCTCTGGGGAGGCGGTCCCAAAGACAGCATGCCTTTTGGGGAGATCCGGCCCTGCTGCTTTCTGGAAGGACGGACTGTTCTTCCAACGAGACCCAAGGGCACCCAGCAGAAGGCCAAGAGCAGAGCCGGGTGCCCGGATGCCAGGGGGCTCACGTGCCTTTGCCCAGGGCATTCGTAGTGCCAGACGGTGGCAGCGTCTCCTACCTTCAGTTCTCATACGAGCCTGTGCACCAGGGGGGCTGGTGCTGCCCCATTTTGAGACTAGAAGACTCAGGCCAGGGAGGTTTGGTGACTCTGCCACTGACAGAACCAGAAGGTGACTCCAAGCCCTGTGCTTGACAGCATTGCTCTGGCCAGGGGTGATCTGCCCCAGGCAACATTGGTCGTGTCTGGGGACAGTTGGGATTGTCATGACCTGGGGGGGGGCGGGGTTTGCTGCTGGCATCTGTGGCCAGAGGCCAGGGATGCTGCTACACGCCCTACAATGCACAGCACAGCCTGCAACAGGACTGCTCCAGTCCCAAGTGCCAGCGAGGTGATGCTGAAAAGCCCCGGCCTAGATGCTCTGCCGTCCACTCCACGGACTCGCTGGGTACATGGCCTGTTTCCCCCAGCCCACTGTCCTTTCTGCTCCCTGCTGCCCTGGAGGGCAAAGCCTCTGTGCCATGCCTGGCCCTCAGCCCTACAGCGGGCCAGCAACCCATGCCAGGTGCAGGGTACGGCTGGTCGAGGGAGGCTCCGTCCAGTTTCCTCCTCTTCCTGCCTCGAGTCCCTTGGGTGCAACTGGGCTTGTGGGGCTTGTGGATGTGGGGTTTGAAGTCTCAGCCTGGAGGCCACGGACCCGAGTGGTGTCTCTGTAAGCGGGGACAACGGAGCACCTGCCTGGTGGTTTTGGTGGCTCCCACACAAGAGGACGCTTCTTTCCCAGGCCTGGACTGCATTCGGAAGGAAGCACACCCTTTGCCTTTTTGGCCCTGGCAGCCTTGAGGGAAGAGCATGTGTGTGTTCCAGCCCAGTGTGAGGGTCGTCCCCAGCAGAAGCAGACTCCTATGCAGGACAATGTCCACTGCTCCCGCTTGGCCTCAGCTTCCCTCCACGGAACGGGGGTGGGGGACTGGGGGGCTTGGATGACACACCCTGGGGGCGCTTCACCTGCCTCCTGTGCAGGAGGTGCGGCGGCCACACCTGCTGCTTTCAAAGTGGGCTGCTTGCCACGCAGACACGGCTGACCCACGCCCGGGGCCGGTTCTGGTCGCCCACTCCTCGGTTACGCCATCAGCTTCCTAACGGGCCCCTCAGCTCTGCTGCAGCACGTGTGAACCTTCTGGAACCCCCAGTCCAGCCTGTCACCCCCCTACCCAGACCCTTCCGATTCCACAGTCCATAGCCTGCCACTAGCATAGCCGCCCCCTCCCCAGCCTACCTGGCCAAGCCCTTTGCCCCCAGTGCTCCTGGATGACGCCTCTGTGCCCCGCCCCCAGCCCGCCTCCCTGCCCCCAGCTCTCGCTCCCCCTTGGGAGGCACTTCCTAAGCCCCTCGACCGAGGCAGAGACTGGAGTGACGCAGCCACAAGCCAAGGTGTACCCGGAGCCTCCAGAGCGAGTGCAGCCCGCACACACCTGAGTTCTGGGCTCCTGGCCTCCAGGACTAGGGGAGACGAAAGTCCTGCTGTTTTAAGCTCCCCGGGCTGCAGGGATCTGTTTCTGCAGCCATAGGACACGGATACAGCCTTAGACTTCCACACCCACGCTCCTCCCACCCACTGTCGTCGGTCTGTGACCCCCACTGGACCCTGAGCCCGGAGGGGCCGGCCTCCTCACCATCACTGTGACCCAGCGCCGGCCCGCACGGCCCAGCGTGTGCCCGGAGAGCTGTGGATAGAGGATCCGGGGGCTTTCCGGCCGCAGAGGCCCTGCTCTGTTGAGTCCCCAGACTCAGGGGCGCCCCTGCGGCCAGGGACACTGCCACAGCCCGCCCGCTTTCAGGGAACGAGGCTTCTTCCGAACGTGGCTTCCCGCGCAGGAAGCACCGGTCTGCCCTCACCTCGCCTGCGTCTCAGTGGCATGAGGCCGAGTTCACTGAGAGCACGGGATGTTCCGGGCTGTCCCCGGTATTTTCATCTGCCTCTCTGTGAAGACAGCCGTCTCAGTCCAGGCAGAGCCGGGTGACGGGCACCGTCTTGGCCTCGAATCTGGCACCGCCTCACAGAAGGCGCGTGACGCAGTGCGGGGGGTGCCAAGCGGCTGCCATTTAAAGGGCCTGCGCTTAGTGGCTCGGGCCTGAGTCTGCTCCTCCCGCAGCGGGGCGAGTGTCTGTTGCGTGTCCTCCTGGTGGAATCGCTAACGCAAGGAGCAGGGCTGCCGGCAGCTAGGTGCTCTAAAGGGAGGCGTTGGGTGAACAGGTAGAGGGAGGGGGTGGGGAGGCGCCGGTGGTCGTGGCCAGAGGCGCCACTAGGGGTGAAGGTTGAGGGGGAGCAGAGAGAGCAGCAGCCCCAAGGACAGCCCACCCTGCAGAGAAAAGACTAGTCTGTGTTTACCAAGCTGGGCCCACCCCTGGCCGCATCCACACGGTCTAGTGCATTTCGGATGATTTCACCTTCAGGACAAGGAATCCTGGAAGATCCTTATGAAATATCTGGATGGCTTTAGATGGTTTAGATGGTGAGAAAGGACTTTTAAACACTAAGATGAGCTCACTGCCATTTGTAAAACGACTGTGTGTTAGTAATCACACCACCCTCTGAACACCAACTTCCTGGGGTTGGCAAGAGGGGCACACGGTCCCTTCTGGTGTCTGATGTGAGCTGGCCTGAGACGTCACGGCGGAAGCAGCCCGGTAAGAAGGGGAGCAGGTGTTGGGCTGCCGAAGGGTCGTCCACAGTCAGAGAGGGCTGTGAGCCACTGAGTCGGGGAACAGGGTCCTGGAGCTCACACGGTCACGGGGGGTGGGGACACAGCCCGGCAGGGGACATGTGTGTCCAGTCTAGAGCTTGGCCAGCCCCCACAAAGCCCTTCCGTCCTCCAACACTGATGGGATGGGCCAGGCCAGGAAAGAAAGGATGGAGAGGCTGCGGGGCTGGGGGCCATGGACAGTGCGTGGGCGGCTCCCTGCCGAGAGGCTCGGTGGGGGCTCCAGTACTCAGCACACTGCTGGGCACACAGTTGGTGCTTAATAAGTGACCTGAGAAAGGACTGATGCAAAGGCATCCCCGGCTAACCTAGTTCTAACAGCTCAGCGCAAAGAAAGCAAGAGCCCGAACGCTGGCTAGGCCTGGGCCCCCAGCGTCGCAAGAGCACAGGGAACCTGCAGGTGCCGAGACAGGCCCCGCACTTGGGTCCCACTGCAACCCTCCTCTCCGCCGCGCCACACCCACTGCGCAACGCCCTCCGGGGCAGCCTGCACCGATGCTGACGTTGACTGTTTTTTTTTTTTTGGAGCGAGTTATTGGTCTCCTGCGTGCGTGTGATCAAAATCGAATGGGAGATTGGAAAAGGTCAAAACAAAACAGTCCATTGCTGTGCGGATCAATGGCAGGACCTGGGACGTGTGTTTAGCACGCTGGGAGTCGGAGGCACTGTGCTCAGCGCCCGCTGGGAATGGCCGCGGTCCGCGTGCTCAGAGCAGGCACCCTGGGCCCCCTCTGCTCCCTTCTGGAGCCGCCAGCTCCCCCAACCCTCGCCACGCTCCGCCCGCCACCAGCGCCTCCTTTCCTGGAGGGCGATCTAGTCATCAAGCGGAAAATAGCTGTCTAATTATCAGAGGCATCCATCAGCAGCCCGACAGCTTTGAGAGCCCACACCCTCGCCGTGGTGCTGTACGAAGCAAAGAGCCGGGCCTTCCAGGAGCCCCGCATCCTTGTCGTCTGGGGACAAGATAAGCTGCCGAGTGCTCCCTACGGCACAGGAACCCGACATCCAAGCGGGGGCCGAGGGGCAGAGCTACAGCGCTAGCTACGGACAGAATGCTCCCCGCGCGGCCGTCCTCTGCGCAGAGAGGCGCTTGGTTCCTGCCCACAGATCTCGACGCGGCCTGCGTGGGTTTGTGGGGTGGTTTTCCTGCCCCGTGCAGTGGGGTGGGCAAGATTTCAGGGGCAGGGAGGGCGGTATCTGGAGACTCAGCCTGGAGTGTCAGCGCCCACGGCAGCCACGGCGCAGCCCCTCCTGCATAGACCTGTGCACGGCGCACAGCCCCCCGCACCCGGGGTGAGAACGCTGTCCCCTCATCACACATCGACAAGGCGCCGATGATGATGATCTCGATGCCAGAGGATCCCTGGAAGGACCAAACCAGGAAGGGCGCGCAGTGTGGCTGCACGGGGGCCCCGCCGTTTTCTGATGGGACTGGAGTTAACAGACACAATAAAACGCGCAGGACAGTGCCTGGCACGCAGGGCCTGCTCGCTGCGTGAAGGCCGTCCCCACTCTGTTTGCGTTTCTGTGCTGGGATTACCGTCATCGTCACCAGCATCTGTAGCAAGAGCAAGTTCCTAACCAAACTCCAACCTGAGATGGGCTTTTCCAAGCGGGATGTGGAATCAAAGAACAACATGGTAACAGCCAATTAAATTGTGAGAAAACTTCCCAGCATTAGCTGACACGATTCAGAAAATAGGACAGAAACAACCTTCTGCCCAGCAAATACCCGCCCCCAGTGGCATCCAGGCCTGCGGTCCAGCCAGCCCCTGCAGCCGGGGAGAGGGGCCGGGCGCTGCTGGCCCACAGGTGGGTGGGAGATGGGAGCTTCCCACGGAGGTCGGTGGACCCCGGCAAGTGCAACAGGCTCCGAAGGCCCCCTGTCCTTGTCCCCACTGCCCATCCTCCCAGAAGGAGGGAGTGTGCCGGAAGCATGGCACCACGCACTCTTTGATAGGAGTGATCACCTGGAAATGCCGGGGGGCGGGGAAGTGGGAGCCCAAAGGGGTCAGAAATCTCAGGGGAGAGAGCAGGATCTGTCGTTTCCATGACAAATGCCCCAGATAAAGCTTGGAGGGTCTCAGATCTCGAGGTTCCTTTCTTGATGAGCCCCAGGGGAGGGTTTTTTAAGTGCTTATTTTCTAGGTGTCCTGCAAACCCCTGGAGGAAAGGGGGCTGGGTGGGAAACGCCCCAGACCGCAGGGCGGCCCACCCTCGCAGCCATGGTCCTGTTTGCAAATCACCAAAGGACAGTGAAGTCCAGGCGGCGTCTCCCTCCCCCAGCAGCCTTGGAGGCTGTCGCTGCGGAGGAAGCCACGGACCGACGCTGTCCTAGGCACGGGGTCTGGGGTGGGTGCGGGGTCTGGGGTCCAGAGATCGAGGGGGCCAGGCGCCACACGCACTCTCCGGCAGCCCCCCTCATCCCCACTCCCCAAAGGGGCTCAAATAATGAAACCCAGGCCCTGGATCAAGGCAAACGTGGTGCTTGTTTCTCTCCTTTGCTGAGGTTTTACCCAGGGGGAAAAAGCCTAGAATAAAGAACATGGCCTCTTTCCTAAATCAAAAAGGAACACGCGTTTCTATCAGCCATGAAAGGAATGGCAAATGAAATACAAATGAGATGTCATTAAAACAAGAAAGGCCTAATGGGCTCTCTTCCTAAAGCAGAGGCAGGGACGGGGGAGTCTGGCAGGAGAGAGAAGGACCTCGGTCCCGCCCTGCCCGGCCCGGCCCGGCCCGGCCCACCAGGGCGGTGCAGGCTGGGGGATGGGTCCCGCAGGGGTCCGCAGGCCCCACCATTGGCCACTGTCATCACATCTCTGAGTGAGCACAGAGGCCTCAGCAAAGCGCCCAGGCCCCTCTGCCAAGTCCTCCCAGGAACAGACGCCCTGGGGCCAACAAGCTCCGCCTAGGCCACAGCCCCGAGGGGTCTGCCCGCCAGGTGGGCGCAGCTGGTGTAGGTGCAAGACCAGGAGGTCGCAGGCCAGGGCACCAGGCCATCCAGAGCACCCTGCCCAAATGACCCCATTATGAGATAAGGGACACTCACCCGGTTATCACCTTCTGGGGCCAGAGGGTCTGTCATCCAGGACCCGAACCTTGAGCCAGAGGTCTTGACAGTCACGGGGTCACTTATGCCCGTCAACTTCCCACACGCTGGAAGAGAAGAGAGCACACACGTCAACAGGGAGCGCCCGGGGCTGCAACCCTCCAGGAAGAGCCTGCTTGAGGGAGTGGGGACGGGAGTAGCGGGGTGGCACCTTTGGCAGGGGGGTCAGCCTCAAGGCTTAGTTTTCTCCTCTGGGAAATGGGCACAGCAGCAGCCCACCCCGAAGGCATTAGAAGGTGACACGTCTCATCAGGCGGAGCAGAGCTAGGCTCAGTGCAAGGCTGCCCCCAGGCAGGATTCACCCCCTGGAGAGGCACAATCCCCCCCGCCCAGCAGGCAGGAACTCCCTCCAAAGCCCAGGCCCTCGGCTTCATTTCAGGAAGCTCCTGCGTGTGGCCTCTGTCCCTTAGAACTGACCCTGCTCTCTCCCCTGAGGTTTCTGACCCCTTTGGGCTCCCCCTTCCCCGCCCCCCGGCATTTCCAGGTGATCACTCCTATCAAAGAGTACGTGGTGCCGTGCTTCCGGCACACTCCCTCCTTCTGGGAGGATGGGCAGTGGGGACAAGGACAGGAGAAAGGCCGCAGCTGCCTTCCAGCTCGGAGAGTCTGCGTACTTTTCCCTACAGAGGTGAGCCGGTCTCTCCTGCCTGGAGGAGGAGTCCCAGACCGGGTGGGATCTTGGATGTGACCTCAGCAGCCCTCCCATCTCACAGGGGGCAGTGAGGACGGTGAGGGACGTGCTCAGGACCACCTGTCATCCGGGCAGAGCTGAGGCTGGAGCCCAGCACTCCTGGCTCAGCCTAGAGCCCCCCACAGCCCCGTGGCCTGGGCACCCTAAGGTGGGGCCGCATTAGCCTATGTACACAGCAGTCCGCAAAGTTCAGAGAAGATCCAGGTGTTTACGGAGATTGCCAGTGACTTAACCTGGGGCCCACGGCTGAGCCAGGATAATCCTGCAAAGCGCGAAGGCGCAGCCCGGCCTGCTCCCACGCTCAGCACGGGTCTCGGGTGCCTCCCACTCTCTCCCCAGACTGGCAGCATCACTCCAGACTAGAACAATGACATCGCATGTCCCCGAGCCCTGGCACCTCCCTTCGCGGTCAGCTGGGAGAACGTGCACCTGGGCAACGGAGGCTTTGAGTGATTAAGAGCCCACTGCAAGCAGGAGAAGACCAGGCTTGCACCCAAATTCCCATCAAGCCCTCTGAGGCCCCGGCTCCAGGGCTGCTGCCTCCGCCCAGATTGGAAAAAGAAATGCCACAAGCGCTTTCTCTCCCGACTCCTTCTCCATGTTATGTCTCCTGTCCCCACGTTCAGGAGAAACATGAGAAATTGTGTGCTTTCCCACATAAACATTGTCCCCTCATGGCTGGTGGCTTCCCAGCAGCAGGGCCAGGTGAGACGGGATGCCAGGTCACTGCTGACTCCAGGCAAGTTTGCCAGGCCCTGACCACGCCCCACCTGTAGGAGGAGAGGCGGAGGGCGACGTGACAGAGGAGGTGGCCGAGCTGAGCCAGCAACTATGGCGACCGGAAGTAAGACCGGAAGTAGGACAAGGTGGTGGGTCTGGGAAACCTCGCTGAGATTCCTTTCCCAGGGCAGCCCAGACCAGCCTCCCACCCCATGTGCCTCTCGGGATGAGGGAGGGTGTTCTCGGACAGGGAGCAGGGCCCCGGCCAGACCCCACCCGCCCCTCCAGCTGAGTCCTCCTTTGTGCCTATCGACTGGGGGCCTGGCTGCCGGGGAGACAGCAGCGCCCCTGACCTGGGCGGGAGCTGGGAGAAGCCCCCGGCAGCTGTCCTCGGCCCTCCCTGCCGTCCAGAGGCCAGCATCCACTGAGACAGCGCCTTGCCCCCATGATTTCCCCTGGAAGGTCTCCCCTCCGTGGTGGCTCGGCTAGTGTCCTGGAAGGAGGAGCCAGAGGAGCCATCGCCCCAGAAAGTGTCTTGGTTTGGGGGCCTCAGGGTGAGGCCCGCTGGCTTTCTCCCCACAGCACATGGAGCGTCCAGCCACTGCACCCTCCTCAGTCAACACAGGGCTCTTCCAGGACTCTGATTCAGCCTCCAGCTCTGTCCCACACCCAAAGCAGATCACGGTCTGGCCTCCGCGTCACACTCAGACGGCAGAGGCACAGCTCAGCGCCCCACTCAGCTGCGACCGGCGCCCGGCTCGTGCCCGGCTCTCCCGGCCCACGCGCCTTTGCTCCAGCTGTTCCCTCCACCTGGAGTGCTGCCCCAGCCCGCTGCCTCCCCCAGCTTGACCCAGTGGTGCCTCTTCCCTAAAGATGTCCCCTCCCGCATTCCCCACCCCCAAGCCCCCTTCCTGCTGACCACACGGCTCCTGGGGCTGCCAGGGGTGTCCGGGCCTCCCTGCGCCAGGTGAGACCTTCCTGCACTCACCCCGTTTCCCCAACACTCGGCCTGGGGATGTGTCCAGGGACAAACGGAGGAATGACTCATCTCTCAGCAAATCCTCCTCAGTCTGAGGCTCCACTACCTGTCCCAGAGGAGGGGACAGCGAGGACATGGCTGCCTGTCCTGGGAGGCTCTGCGTCCCTCTCCTGGTCTGTAAGCAGGGATGGTGATAACGGTGCCCCTCAGAGGGCCATGGGGAGCGGGCGTCTGACCGGTGAGGGCGCTTCCAGAGGATCAGGAGCGAGCGTCACCACAGGTGCAGGCTGGGAGTGGGCAGGCGTAGTGAGGGCCTCATCCTCAGGGAAGGCCAGGCCAGGGGCCGCCTGTGACCGTCCACTTCGTCCTGCCCACCCTGGCCCTGGCCCTGGGGAGACAGGCAGCAGTCCCAGGGGTGACTCCCGGGGGGAAGCTCTCCAGCAGGGCTGGGGGCGTTCTGCTCCCTCACCCAACTGCACCTTCCGGGGCTCAGCATCAACCTCACCACTGGCTCTCTCCCGTGCCCAAGTGGCCCCTTGAAGTGAGCCTAAAAATCTGGTCTCAGGGCAGGGCAGGGCAGGGCAGGCTGCAGGCACAGCTCCCAGGGCCCTGGGGGAGGGGGTGGGGGGAGGCTGCCCGCCCTCCTGAGGCAGGCAGTTATTTTTGGTTCTCTGTCCAGATTGGGTCTGCCAAGACCTCGGGAGCTGACAGGATCTAAAAAAGCCCACGGCAGAGCTCGGCGGAATCTTGGCACATCCAGCTCAGGAACGTGTCCCTCTCCAGTCACGAGTGCCCAGGATGCACGCACAAGGAGGGGACGGGAGGGGCGGGGGAGAGGCCTGGCCGGGCTCCCCGAGCCCTTGGTGGCTCGGGAAGCACCCGAGCAGGTTCCATCTCGGAGGAAGCTGAGTGGGTAGGGACAGCACACCCAGCTGAGAGGGCCTGGCTGTCCTGCGGGCCCTGGACAGGTCTCAGGAGGCAGGAAGCCTTGCAAAGCTGGGAGCTTGGACAAGATGCCCCTGTGCATGGAGCAATCTGCCTCTCGCCACTCCTAGGAGGAGGCCGCATGTGAACAGCAGCCTGGTGACGTCAGGGAACAGGCCCAGGGGATGTGCTCACCAAGGGATTCAGGCCAAGAGACAGAGGGGTCTCTGGGCAACCTCAGAGACCAGGCGAAGAGGGCTGACTGCCCCTGGCCTGCCACCCAGACACTGGGCTCATCTTCCATGGGCCTGGCTTTCGTCCCCTGAAATCTGGGAAGCCTGAATCTGGAAGGAGTCTGCAAAGCGGGAGCTCGGACAAATGAACGTCCAAGATGCAGATGAAATAAGCGGGGAACCAAGCAGTCTCCCCCGCCCCCCGCAGGCCTCACATTCAGACCCGGAGCCGGGTGGGGGCAGGGCAGGGCCTCCAGACCTCCCCCAACACGCAGTCCCGAGAACTCCGGGGATGAGCCCAGTGAGGAAGGCCTGGCCCTGCCTGGACCCACTGAAGTCAGTGCTTACAAACAACAATTTAGCCTGGAGCCCATTTCCGCCCTGCCACCCTGGTGGGTTGTCCTTCTGACCGAGGCATCCCTGGCAAGGACTGAGCTCTCTCAGCCCCTGTGTGCACCAGCCATGCGCTGCTCTGCCAGCGCCCTGGCCGGGGGCTCACTGTCTAGCTCCACCCAGGGCCCTGGGCAGGACAGCGCCAGTCTCGCTGCCTGACATCTCAAGGGCTAGGGAACAAGGAGACTTGACTCGTCTCCCCAGGAAAGAGAGTGTAGGACAGTGCCAGAGGAAGCACCCTGCGCTGACACCCCCAAACTGGGACACTAATGGGACCTCCACCAACGTGGACGCCGGGGCAGATCCAGCTCCCAGCAGCTGGCAGGCGCTGCTGCAGCTGGAGCCAGCAGGCTTTGTTAAGATATGTTCTCAGTGAAGCAAAAAGACCCCCATTGACGCTGCCAGTGCTCTACCTGCACTTAGAGTGCCTAGGGGCTTCCTTCCCACCTTTTTAAAGAAAAGAAATTAGGGAAGCCTTTAGCATCGGAGCACCAGCATGGTAGGACTACAAGTCCTAAAACTCAGCTCTCCGAGCCTCGTGTACAGAGGGGACCACTGAGGCCTGAAGCTGCAGGCGTGCCCGGGGTGCTCGGGGCACTCGGCACTGGGTCTTAGGTTGCCGGCTTTACTCAGCTTAGCTGCTGGGGAGACGGTCTCATGCCCCAGCTCAGGGGATGACGGGGACTGGGTCTCTGGGCAGCACTGCCACTCCTCTTGCCTGGCAACAAACCCTGCTCTAGGGGTGCGGGCTCTAGGGGTGCGAGCCCATGAGGTGCGGGCTGCACGCAGGTCCCGGGCCCCAGCTGCAGACGCTCTGATGGAGCGCTCTGCCTATGCAGCGCGGCCCCTCCCGGGGCAGGATTAAATGCAGAGGTGAGACCTGGCAGCTGCACTCTGGGGGAGGGAGGAAGCAGGGCCTCTGGGGGCCCATTTACCCTCCTGCTCCGCTCGTTACTCCCCAGCCAATGGTGTTAGTAGCCCAAGGTGGCCGTGCGAAAGGCTCAGACCCGAAGCCAGGGCAAACTCACCAGCTACGGAAAACAGGCCGCGCACAGACGGGGGCCAGCTCACCTGGGAGGGCGCGCCCTCCGGCATTCCCAACTTTCTACTCCACGTTTTCATTTTGCCCCCGATTCCTTGATTGGAAAACGGGGAGGCTTCCTCTCGGGTTCTCTCTGGCAGAGCCATTCTGCACACCAGGGAGGAAGACACTGCTTGTGGGGAAATAAAAAACAGCAACAATAACCCCACCCTGGATTCCTCAGAGGCTGAGGGACAGCTCTACATGGACGGCAGAGAGGGGGCACGGTGAATCCAGGGTTGCTGTGGGTGGAAACCCGAAGGTTGTGCCCAACGGAAACACTCACACAGCCCCGTCATGAGTATGCAGCCCTGCCGTCATTAACATCTCAAACACCCACACCAGCTCCTACAAAGGCCAAATGGGGGGAGATGGTAGAGACCATTTGGCCCAGACACCTCCTGGGGCTGTCTGAGGCCACCCGGCCCCTGCCACGCCACGGAGCACAAAGCTGAGAGGATGCAGTGGGCAACCCCCGCGGGACACAGCCGGCGTCACACACGGAAACGCAGTCATTCGCAGATTCCCAGCACACCTCACTGTCTCTGCTCCACACCGGGGGCTGCAGACTGGGCGCCTTTTCTGAGGACGCTGGAGCAGCACGTGGGAACCATCTAGAAGTGGGAACCTGCTAAGGCAAAGGGTTGGGCCGACTCTAATTTCCTTCCCTTGAATCTTCTCTTTCACCTACCAACACTGGAGGTCTTTAAAAGTGTTTGTTCTTTTGGGGTGTTTTAAGTTTATAACGAGGCATTCGGAGAGTGAGTGTGTATGTGCAGAAAGGGAAATAAAAAGGGAACCAAGTCAGAAGATCAGAAAAAGCCCAAGGAAAATTTCTCCGTAAGGTGGATTACCCTAAGAGGCACCCTAAGCACACAACATGAAAATTAACCACCTTTGTGCTAAGAAAAGTTGGTGGGGATGGACGGTTAATGTGTATTAAGAAAACCTAAGAATGGGGAAAAAAAAACACGTAAGAATGGGATTTGAAATGCATTCTTTAAAAGAGGGCACAGACACTAACGTGTTGAGATTTGTTGAAGTAATTAGCTGGAAAGTGGATAAGGGGTGGGTAATCCATCACCTGTAGGAATCCAAATGGGTCACTCCGCACCAGGGGTCCTGCTTAGGAAACCTAAACCTGCGTAAAGAGCTAATTTGCTCGTGGGCTTCTATCCCTCCCAGGCTGTTAGGAGGGGCTCCCTCACTCGCTGTGAATGGCAAATCTTCTACTGTGATGTGACTGTTATTTTATTTTTTATTCAAACTATGCAGGATTCAGTATTTCAAGGAGCTTCCTCAGCCCTCGTTCTCAACCCGGAGGAATCTGAGATGTACATTTCCAGCCCTATTAAACGTGTGTCTCAAACGCTCGTGCACACACACACACATCCACCAGATGGTACGCAACATCTACCACCCTGTTTTTGTCCAGATGTGCAACTCGGCGGGGTCTGTGAACCGGCCTTCGTACCGCACCTGGCTGTGAACCGTGCCCTAGGATGGCTGCTGCCTACACGCCTCCTTCACTGCCTCTCCAGGTGGCCCTACCCGGGAGCCCTAAGCCAGCCATTACCTCACTGAAGCCAGGCAGGCGCTGTCCACTTCAGCACCACTCCCTAAGCCTGTGTGTGTGCCGGAGGCGGGCAGGGCAGCGCCGTGTCCCCGCGGGGTTCTGGGCCTACCTAGTTTTTGCATGCATGCACGGAGCCTTTCTTCAAGATTGGACACTCTGCTCTGAAGTTCATCGTAGTCATAGGCGCCAATTTCCTCTTGCAGCTCGTTAAGCACTGACGTCAGATTCTGGACCTCCTCTTTAAACTGCAATACCAATTTGGCATCGGCCTTGTACTCTTCCAACACAGGTATCAAAGGCCTAAGTTCATCCATTTTCGCTTTTATCGCCTGCAAGGTTAAAATAAGCTGGTTCAGTGCGATGCATGCAAGAACTCTAACACCCTGCCTTGGCCTGGCTTCTCCCTAGGTGAGGGAAAACGTACGTCCTCCTGCTTTAGTTACGGAGTTATTTATTCTGGTCCAAATAAGTTAGAAGAGCATATTAAACAGTCCTCAGAACACCAACATATTTGGGAAAGGTCTTTATTGTCAGTTTAGAATGCAACATCTTAAGGTTACATGCTTTGAGTCACATACACGAAGTTTTTTTTTTTCTTTCTTTTTCAAAAAATGCATTGACAAGTGTTCAAACTATTCATGAAATGCATCTACAGTCGCATGCAAAGGAGGATCCTGGTTGTGTTCAAGGTTCCTTAGTGATATGGTGCTAAGTATTGGAAAATAATAGTAAAAATACATGGTGCAAAAAGCTCTCTGGCTCTCTTTCAGGGTTACATGGGAGTGGACTGCCTCTTCAGTCACTGCAGCATTGAAAAAACTCTTTTAAGTTAGCCCTGCAAGCAAGAAAATGAAATACTGTTGAAGAACTAGCTCACTAGCCTGCCTTCAACAGACAGCCATTAATAAACAAATATTTGCATGGTCGCTTACGAAACATCACACTTTAATGCTGGCGTCGGTCAAACAAACTGTTCTAACAGTTATTTAAGGTCCCTCACAATAATGTCTGTTGGGATTTCGTAATGAAATTAAAGCACGGTCACAGGCAGGCGCTTGCTTCTCTCCCCCAAGAGCCACAGTGCCCCAAATTTTGGAACTCGGGGAGATGCCTGTGTGGACAACGCCCACAAAGAATGAGCTCCCTGGTGGTTGCTGGAGACACCCCGTCCTTGGAGGAGTCTGTGGACCACAGAGAAGGGAATGCTGGCTCTTCAAGGAGAGACACAAACCCTTTCTGGTCAGACAGGTCAAAATCTCTCTGCAAGATAATTCCTGCTGACATGTCAGAAGCAAGGACAAGATGTCCACCTGCTTCCGACAAGAGCAGTCGGCTCAGTTCGCCTCCATAGGATCAGGCCTGCTATTATTTTATTTATAACACAGATTTACAGCTTCATTAGCTTGCCGTTTCGTCTATTTAATGCATTGTTTTTAAAAGAGAATGAGCTCTTGCTTCACGCAGGGAGCACATCAGAGAAAAACATTAGCATAAAAAGGACGGGCAGGCAGCATGTCGGCCACTTCTATCAAGCGAGGCTGTGTAACTTGACCTAGTCATTTACATCGGGCTGGAATTGTAATTAAAATGCATGTATACCTTAATTAAGGTGCCATATAATTGCTCAATCTAATAGTGTTGAAACCGAGTCAGCTGTCTTGGTGTATATGTACATATTTGCACATATGTACATATCATTTTAGGTCAAACAAACTCAGGGTTTAGCGCCCAGAGTCACCTGGAGAAACGGAACACTTGCCACGGGGTGCAAAAGATGCTGCTGTCTCTCTCTTCTCCCTGCACGTCTACAGCCTTGCGCCTTGTCACAGCCAGACTAGGTCAGGTGTGAAAAATTGCCCTGAGAGATTCCTGGCTCAGAAATGGCTCTAATCAATTAAGCTAATCCTTGGCTAATGTGATTTACCTGCAGCAGCTTGTGGAATGACAAGGGCCAATAATGACGTCCCTTCCCAGCTAATATTCGACTCGGCTCAAGAGGCGCAGGCCTGGGATCCCCGGCCTCCAAGCCGGACTGGCGGGGGTTTGGGGAGCCGGCGTGTGCTGAGACTGCCGCCCAGGCCTGCCCCTTTCAGGGTGGTCTTTTGCCAAACTGGGGCCAGGGTGGGCTGCCACTCTACTTCCAGGCAGCCGTCCTCTGCCAGGCACAGAGCAACCCTGGCTCGTGCTCCTCTTGGCCCCAAATCACTATTTCTACAGGGAACAGGAAAGCAGGAAGGGAAAACAAGCCCAGTCGAGGAGGAGGAGGAGGAGGAGGAGGAGGAGGAGGAGGAGGGGGAAGGGGAGGAGGAGGGGGAAGGGGAGGAGGAGGGGGAAGGGGAGGAGGAGGGGCAAGGGGAGGAGGAGGAGGAGGACGGGGGAGGGGGAAGGGGAGGAGAAGGGGCAGGGGGAGGAGGAGGAGCGGACCTACCTTGAACTGCCTGGCCAGGTGTTGCTTATGGCTCTCCTCCACCTGCTTGAACTTGGACTCCAGGCCTTTCATTTGGTTCTCCATCTTCTCCACGTACTGCAAGTCTCTCTGAGTCCGCCTGTCCAAGACTTCTATGGATTGAGACATGTTCTGCACCTGTCAAAAGCGCAACAGGTTCAAGGAAAGGACTGCGGTAGGTGCTGGACGCTCTTACCTGCCTGCCCACACCTGACACTGACCTTTCCCGCACAGCCGACCTACTGGGAACCAGAAGTGGCCCATGCATTATTTACTGGTTAATCGCCAGCATCGGGGACCGTTAGGACAGGTAACTCCCCAAACAGAGCAAATCAGTTCAGCAAACATTTCCTGTGCCGTCTTCCAGAACGTGCTCTTAGAGTCAGGCGTGCAGGTTGAGTAAACCCTCAGGTGCACCTCCAGGCACAGGACATTGGGTGACAGATATTTTCCTCTTTTTTGGAGGGAGTATTGTTTCTAGTCTCATAATGTTGTAGGAGAAAGTCAGTTGGGCAAGCACGAACGCCAACAGAGAGCAGCAGCATCCTTAGGCCGCCCCACCCCCAGGTATAACTGCTCCTTCCCCTAAATCTCATTGAGTGCCTTGCTGAGAAGTCTGATTGCTTAAGTGCAGGAGGAAGGAGCAAGGGAGCCGCTCTGCCTGACTCTGCATCAAGCTCTCTTCCCCCCATCTCATGAGCCATCCATCACGCCCCACAGTATCATAGGTAGATGACTGCTCTGCAAACATGCACGTTCCCGGCATAGAATCAGGAATCAATCACCCAGCAAATGAAGAATCGCTGTTTTACATCTTTACAGGCAGATCTGAATTGAGTCAAGCCTCAAGATGGAACTTTAATATTCAACAGGATTCCAGAGAGCTTAAAAGAAAAACAGTTTTGGTGCAGCCACCTGCCAGCGCATTTTATTTTCATGAAACTGGCTTGCGCTTGTGCGCAAATGCGCTCGGGGGCTGGGGGTGGCGAGGAGCTGAGGGCTGCCGCAGTGGTGTCCGGGTCATTTTCTCAGAATCTAATCCAATTACTCGGGAGGAGGATACCTCCATGACAGAAAATCTTCATTTCTGGTTTTTTTTTTGCTGAATTTGAAAATACGCTCCCTTCTAGGAACAAAATCATTTGGCTCTGAGGCTCAGCTGTGCCTGGTCTGTGGCAGGAGGAGACCGTGGTGTGATTTACTCTCACTGTGCATACTCCAGCCCAGCGAATGAGTGAAATAAAAAAAGAGAGAACCACCCAAAGCCTCGGCACTTAACAATGCACGGGGTTTTGTCTCGTTATTTGAAAGTAACATACACCAATTTATTTTAAAATTTCACATTTGCAACACACAGTATGGGGTGACGTTGACGCTCTCTGATCCCTCTCGTTAGACATTCTATTGCCTTTTGGCTCCCTCCTCCCCTCACCTGTCTTACTCTGTCACTTTGAATAATTGCAGCACTTTTTTCAAGAAAAGTTGGAAAGTTCCATACTACTCATCCTCCAAAGCCCAGACTAAACACCTCCTCCTTCAGGGAGGCTTCCCTGATGAGCTGGGCTGTGAGTGGCTACCTACTATCTGCAAACAACATCCCCCTGTGGGGCACGGTGCCCGCACAGGGGTAAGCCACACACCTGTCTCATCTGCTATACTTTGCTGGACAGGAAACTCCTGGAGGGAGGGCCCCGGCCTCACCACATCTGTAGCCGCTGCGCAAAGCCCAGGGCATCCAGTGCATGAGAGTGCACCAGAGGGGCTGACTCTTGACCAGGAGAAGGGGCAGGCCCGGGCTGGTTTTGGTCAGGAGACCACACACAGTGTGACGGCCCTTTTGTTCCCCTTGTTAAAAGGAATGCTTTTAACAAGTTTTGAAGATTAGACTTTAAATGTAAAAAACAAATTTTACAGATGCCAAGCTATTCAGCCTCCTTAAAACAAAATACCTACTCTCCTACAGCTCTCCTAACCCTGACTGCACACTCTGCTTTCTGGCCAGCTGTGGGGCCCAGGAGAGGTGGCCTCTACTGCCACCACCCACCTGGTCCTCCTGCCCTCCTCCGGAGCCACAGCCCGTAGCCCCTCCTTTGGGCACATGCCATCTCTTATCTGCAGGATGTGTCCCTGAGAAGCCAAAAGGCAAGCTCAAGGTCACAGAGCTACTGAATGACAGTCCACCCCACGTCCTCCCTGCTGAGGCCACTGGGACAGCGGCATCAGCCACGGCAGCAGGCACACCTGGCCTCCAGGGGACACCTGCTCGCTACTCTCTACCGAGCACTGCAAGGCGCAGGCACCATGCTGAGCCCGCCATGCTGTTTGTCCCACTGATCGTGACAAAGCCTCGTGAGGTGGACATTATTTTGAGTCCCATTTTACACACACGGAGACTGAGGCTGGGAGAAGTTAAGCCACGTGCTTCCTGTCACACAGCCAGGTCAGCCAGGTCAAGGCTGGACGGACTCCAAACCTACGCTCTGGAGCTCAGAGCCAAGTGCCGCTTCAAGAGAAGGGAGCCCGTGGCCCCGCCTGTCCCCGTCCCTGCAGGTTCTGGCTGCGCATCAGAACCGTGGTGGCGCTCGTGAGACAGGTCGATGCCCAGGTCCCACACGAGGACTCCAGGCCAACGACAATCAGAGCCTCCGGGGGTGGGTCCTAGGACTCGGCACCTCTGCAGCCTCACCAGGCGGGCTTTCGGGAGAAGCCGGGCTGGAGACACCCTGAACTAGGTGGAAGGTGCCATTGTGACCAACGCCATCAGCAGGGCACGCGCTTTGCCACTTCCAGAACATCTCCCTGCTTTTGCCCCCAAGGCTGATGACCTCCCCCCGCCACACACACACAGGTGACAGAAGGAAAGAGAAGGGAAAGAGAGGAAGGGACAGCCCTGCCCCTCCTTAATATTCAGCAGGCGTTAGGGAGCGCAGCCCTCTCTCCCAGCAAATGGCTCAGGCCCTCCGAAAATAGAGCGCCCGCTACGGTATCAAATGAGGCTTTAAATTTTTAAGCAGTGATGCTGTGGCAGGCACAGGCAGGAAGGAAAGTTCTGAGGCCTGCATTCCCAGGGGCTCGTAGAGCTTTCTGGAATCCATTTCCCAACTGCCATCCCTCCCACCGAGTGCCGCCTCCCCAGCTCAGTCCTATTCTTCTCTGTCCCCACCTTCCCCACTCCGGCCGCCACACACCGCCTCCCTCCGCCGGGGTTCTGAATAATTCAAGGCTCAATTAGGTTTTGGTCTAGTTTAGTGTTAATAAATGTTTATGGAATCTGTTAAGTGCGTTTCACTTTAATTCTTTTAAAATGATTTACTCAGGTGGCTAAAGATGGCAGAAAAAGTCACACTCTGTTCCTTCCAGGTGAGGGTGCTCTACGGACCAGGCCAGGGTGCTTCCTTCCTGCCCCAGGGAACAAGGGTGCCACGCCCGCTTGGGCACTGGGGCACAGGAACGGGCAGTGGCTTGGAGTCTTCGGAGCCTGGCTCAGCTCCAGAACCTCTAGCCCACGTCACCCGTGACAGTTGAGGAAACAGAGTCCAAGAAAGGGGACCTGCTTTGCCCAGAATCACGTAAGGCTTTGTGGTTGGAGTGGGTTCCAAGTGAAGAACGCCGACCCCAGCTGGGGCAATGCCATCCCCCTGCCCAGCTGCCCCCACCTGCCCGGCATAGCAACAGCCCTGTCTGTGCTCACAACATAGGGCCTGTCCCCGAGTCACAGAAGCCCCCACCCACACAGACCTCATCTCATACTCTTAAGCGAGCACGCTCATTTTGGAAAGTCCAAGGCCAAACTGCAGGAAAAGACTGGCTGTCTTGGGGTGGGGGGTGTGACTCCACTCTCTCAGGGTGGGAAGGGTCCCTGCCCCTAGGGGCTACATATAAATGCCCCTGGCCCTGGGGAAGGGGCTGGGTGGAACAGAAGGGCCCACTCATTTCTCCTTCTTCCCTTAGTAACTCCCAGGGGACCCCCAGCACTTAGGTTAACTGCACATACAAGTCCTTAGGGTGGAATGTGCCAGAAGGCTGGTAGGCTGCACCGGTCAGGAGAAGGCACCCTGACCCAAGTGAGGGGTGGAGGAGGTCAGACCAGGTGGTGAGCTCACCACGTGGGCTGGAGTGCCAGCTCCCCTGCTGACTGGCTGTTTGGCCTAGGACGAGTCAGTCCACCTCTTGGGATACAAATTTCCCTTCCTTGAAACGGAGTGAAACCCCCATCAACTTCACAGGGGTCTTGTAAAGATTAAGTGAAATCACGGATTCAAACTGTGCATGCAAACTGCACACTGCTGTTTCCGGGTGGGTTATGAAGACAGCAGTGTGCCTGCTTCACACCAGGAAGGCATCCGTGGTGGTAAATGCCTGTCCAGCCACCAGCCAGGTCCAACCATGTAAAATCCAAATGGCCACGCATTCCTGGGTCCAAAGGAGCCCTCCCAGGTAGCTGCTTAGGAACAGCTCTGACCCTCTGGACTATAGGTTAAGAGCATCACCCAGAGGGATGGCGGTGTGGTACAGGAACCCTGCACCCCACCTCCTATGCCCACGTGACTCCTCTGTGGAGCCTGCAGTGACCAGGAGGTGGTCTATCTATCTCCTTCTGGGCCACCCTTGGGAGTCTCATCCACCCACCCATCTGTCCATCCTCCACTCATTCATTCATTCACAAATATTTCAAGTGGGGACATGCCAAGAGAGAGCTGGGATGGCCCCCGCAAGCCTTGGTGCTGGCATGGGCACACACCCGTGCACGCACGCACACCCACGCAGACTCACCTTCTCCAGTAGCTGCCTCAGCTGTTTTGTGCGGGCATCCCGTGAACACATGGTCTGCTGGGGGGCGACCACTGTGCAGATACACCGGCCTTCGCTGTCCTGGGCAGAACTGTACACCTGCCAGCTCTCCTCAGGGTTGGTGGGCAACACCTGGAGCGGCGCAGGTGAGGGGAGGCAGAGGGAGGGAGAGAAGGTGAGACCATCAGGTGGTGCATCCGAGATAACAGCCAGGGAGATTGTCTACGTCCAACCCCAGGGAGAAGGCACAAGGAAATGGTCCAAAGACACGCTCTGACCCAAAGGAAAGAAAGGGGTCCCTGACTACACAGAGACAGAGGTCTCCTGTCAGGGTGCCCAGGGCTGGAAGGAAGTCAAAGAGGTATGACTCTTTAAATTTCTTTAAATTCAAGTGCAACCCAAGGGGTGTTTGGAGTTTTGGCATCTGACCAAATTGGTATGTTGGGAGGCGGAGGGGCAGCCGGGGGCCACAGCTGGAAGGAAGCAAGGCAGGCGTGCAAGGGGTTGGTGCCTCACAGCAGGCACCGATTCAGAAATAAGGTCTCCTCCCCTTAAGGTAAGCTGGGTGGCTGGCACAGCCTTGCCTCACCTCACTCTGCCGTCCCCTGACACTTGGAGATGAAGCACCTGCTGTAACAGCCCCAGACCCAGCAGCCTATGAGCTGGGAGCTGCAATGACCACGAGCCACGCAACCTTCCTGCTGGCTGCCTGGCACAGACTGCCCCGAGAAAGCACTGGGCTTCCAGCTCCATGCGGGCTCCCACCCACGAGCCATTTGGTGGATGTCACCTAATTGCTGGTAACGTGTTCTGCAGGGGTCACCAGGTTTGCCCCAAAACCACCAAGAAACCAGAGCTGCATGTGGCTGGTCCCACCTTTCAGCCCAGCTCAGGTAGTCCTGCCTGCCAGGTACGCAGGGCGGACGCCAGGCCCCCAGTCCTCTCTGAGCATACACCCCACACCCTCCCGCCGCCCCCCACAGCCTGCCTGCTGTTTCCAAGCACATTCCTCTCCAGTGGCATCGGGTCACCTCCCTGCTATTTTTAGCATGGGGACCGGGAGGAGAAGTTGGGCGGAGAGAATCTATAGTAGTGATATATTTAATTTCATTCATTTCCAACCCCAGATGCTCAGGACCTAGAGGCAGGGAACAAAGTCATTATGGAGGAGGTGCGGTGCAGCTCCTGAGCCAGCAGGTGAGGTGGCCCTAGTAAGGGTCTTAGGAGGGGGTCACAGCATGGAGACCTCCTTAAGAGCACTGAGCCTTTGGCAGCAGAAAGGGAGAGGAAGTGGAGATGGTGTCCTTCACCTCTCCTTTCAGCTCAGAGAAGTGGTCTGCGGCGGGGGAGCCTCCCGGTAGCCGCCCTTTCCCAGTGTGGGCCCCTTCAGGCGCGGCCCTCAGGGTGGGTGGCTTCAGTTCAGCCTCCTCTTCAGTCACCTAAATTAGCTCTGCCCAGGAGCGGCCCTGGCCACCGCTCCCCTCCCCCTCGGCTTGAGAAGGGGAAGAAGCGATTGATTTCAGTTCCCGGAGAAGGGGGTGCGCAGAAGGCAAAGGGGGGTGGTAAACAGGGCATGGCCCCCCGGGGCGGCCCCAGCCCCGTGCACCCTCCTCCGAGGGGACCCCGACAAACACGGCCTACGGGGATGGGGAGGGAAGGGAGGGAGCCTTGGGACTTCGGAACGACAGCGAGGGCACGGGCTCCGGACCCCACCCGACTGGGGCCCCACTCCGGGCGAGTCCGGCCTGGTTTTAAAGTAGGGCGGGCTCAGAGTACTGGCTGGACGGAGCCCAGACTGGGGTCCAGCGGCGGCTCCACCCCTTACTTGCTGAGTGACCTTGGACAAGTCCCCAAGTCCCCATCCTCAGTTTCCTAACCTTTACCAGGAGGGTCGTATCAGTGCAGGCGGGCTCCAAGCCCCTAAGCCCCTGGGGCAGGCTACACCAGCCCCGCAGTGGCGACGGGACCGGGCAAAGGAAGCGTCGCCCCAGGGACGCGGTGGCGGGGAAATGGCCTGGGCTGGGGGCGTGGGGAGCATGGTCTGAGGGCAGGCTCGCGCCCCCTGCCCTTGCCCTGCGCCCGGCTCCCGCCGCCCGCCAGGGCGCATCGGTCCCGCCCGGCCCCGGGCTCGCGGGGAGGAGGGAGGAGGGGGCCGCGCGAAGGCGGGCGGCGGGCGCACTTACGCCGGTGCTGCGGTCGAGCGTCCCGCCGCTGGCCGCCGAGAGCTTGGTGGTGTTGAGGCCCACCAGCGAGGGCAGCGTCTGGGACATCCAGTTGGTGATCATGGCCATGGTGCTCAGCACAACCCCGATCTTGAGCAGCGGCACCGACATCGCGCCTTGAGTCGCCTCCAGCCCCCGCGCCGAGCTGGCACCGGCTCCCGCGCCCGGGCAGCCTTCAGGCGGCGGGCACCGCGGCGGGCAGGGGCGCCCGGCTGTGTTCCCGCGCCCCCTCCGCCCGCCGCCGCCCGCCCGCCGCCGCCGCCGCCCCGCGCGCCCCGGCCATCGCCGCGCCGCCCCCGGGCGCCAAGAAGGGTGGGCGCCGCCCGGCCGTGTCCCCAACGCCCCGCGCCGCCGCGTCCCTCCGCGTCCGCCGCCGCCGCCGGGAAGGGCCGCTCGGCTCTGAGCGCTGCGCGGGCTGCGCGCGGGGGCCGCGGCCGGGAGGCGGGGACACGGCCGGGCGGCGGCCGACGCAATCAGCCCAGGAAATGGGTGGATTTTTCCTCGCTCCGGCTCCCCGCCGCCCCCTGGCTGCTGGCAGCGAGGTCTGCAAACCCGGTCCGCCGAGGAGTTGGGATGGGGTGACCCGGGGAGAGACAAACCACCGTCCCCGGATCATAAAACACCCAGCTGGGCGCACTGTCCGCTGCCCTCCCTCCCGGGCTCCCCCGCCCTCACGGTCGCACCGGTCTCAGATCCGCCCCCGGCACGGGCTGTGGGGCGAGGGCTGCCTGCGGAGGCTGCCCGCTAACCTCCTGCGCGGGCTCCCAGCCAGCCCGGGCCGCGCGCTGAAGCCCAGCCCAGAGGGGGGCTTTGGGCGGCTCCGAAAGTAGCCCCTGGCCCCACGGGGGTCTCCAACGCCAGCGGGGTGGGGGGCTTCGGTGCAAAGGGGAAGGCGCTCCTGCGAACCGGGCAGGCAGCCGCGGTGCCCCAAGGCCTGGGGCAGAAGGGTGCCAACGGGCGTTCCCCGCGCCCACCTGGATGCGTGGCTGCAGTTGTGTGTGGCGGGGACCTGGGGTCTGGGATTGAGGGGCGTGGGCTGGAGGTGTCCCACTGGCTCCCTGGGTCCCTCGCAGGGCTGGAGCCCAAGTCGCCGTGCCCAGGCCCCAGGGCAGGGAGGGCTGGCACAAGCTGCCCTCTTCCCAGCCCTCCGCGGCCAGGACTTGGGCGTGTAGGTCTCACCGCGCGCGCAGGCCCCACCGGGTCAAACGCTTTAATGGGGCTTTCGAATTTGAGGAAGGCTCCTAATCGGAGATGAAAGCCGCTTCCTCCGGGACTTCCATTAAGCTCTCCCAGCCATTTGGGAAGGAAAGAATCCCTCGGCTCACTCACTGCACTCTTTCTGCCTGGGTGAAAATTAATCTCCCTTCCTGGATGGGCTTTGAGAGACAGGGGGCCTCCCTGGCACCTGCCTAAGAAGAACGACACTTTCCTGGGCGTCCCTCTCGGTGTGCGGGTCCCTGTGCGCAGACAGGCCTCAAGTCATCGCCTGGCCCGAGCGCTGGGGTGAGGCCCGCTGGCCAAGGAGCCTCCGCGTTTTCCCGAGGGGGCGCGCAGTCAGTGGCGGGGCAGGGGTAGGCCGGGCGCCAGCAGATCCCAACTGTTGGGGAAGGGCGCCATCTCCCAGTGCAGGCCGGCACTGCAGGCTCGGCTCGCAGAACCGCAGAACCAGGCAGCACCTGGCCGGCCCGTTCCAGTCTCCGCCTCCCTTCTCTCGCCACGCATATTCAAAACAGAGTCCGGGCCACAAGCCTCGCTTGCCTGCCCAAATGCCTCACACCCACTGCCCACGGCAGAAAGACAAGGACCACTTACTTGTTGGAACGACTTCAGATCCAACCCAATCCAATCCACAACACTCTGAGGTCCCCTCAGGTCCTCCACAGATAATTTAAACACCTGCTGTATGCAAGATGTGGGGTACAGTGTGCTATAAATCCCAGAACAGAAGCAACATCAACACGATAACGACATCCCCGGGCACTTCCCGCAGCTGGGCACTGTGCCTGAACCAGAACTCCCCTAGACCTAACGAGGAGATGCCCTTGCTAGAGAGGCCTCCCAAAACGTTGCCTCCAGGTGCCGGCTCTGAGAGATCTCGCACCAGTTAATCAGCCTCCCTGAGCCTCAGTACCCCCACCTGCAAAATGGGCTTAATAATAGTAACTTTCCCCTGCAGGGCATTATGTGGATTAAATGACTTGGTGCAGGAACAAGCCTGGCACCCGATAGGTATGATGTGCACTGTCACCTACTTTGCAGAAGACAAAACAGGCTCAGTGAGGACCTCAGCTAAGCGACTTGTGTCAGAGCATGGATTCAAAGTGAGATTTGATGTTCCCAGAAACGAGGGCTGCTATTGGCTAAAGGCCATCAGTAAGAGGTGCTATTGGTACAGATGTACAAATGTGGAAGGGGTATTGTTGGAGATAAAAATAACCCCCAGCAACGGGAGCTACATTCTAGGAAGGTTAAGTTCCAGACGGGTAAATAGAAAGAATGATAATAATTTAAAAACTCTCCTTTCTGAAGTGATGGGCCTTGCTAGTTGAAAAAAAGAAAAGAAACTCTCCTGACCTTGAAGAACTTATCATTTGACCTTAAGTCAATGACGTCACACAGGATTTGGAACTGGTGCTCTGAATATGGAGAGCACCGGCTTGGCTGGGCTTCTGCATGGAGGAAGAAGAATCCAGGTGGTTTGCAGTGGGGAAGCCGCCTGCTGCTCAGCAGAACTGCTGGAGGCAGTGAGGCCCAGGGTCCCGTGAGCCACCTTCGATCCCACTGGCCCAGGGACTCTCTCCACCTCTCTTGGGGACAGGCAGTTAAGGCATGGCCTGGAGATCTGAACCCCTACCGTATTTCTCCTGAGCTCACGTCCTGTTGGGCAGCCAGAGGGTGTATGTTCCCCCCAAGGCATGGCTGAGAAGCATTCTTTTTTTAAAAAAATGTGGTTTTGGGTAACTCACATTGAGCTTGCTAAAAAATGTGATCCAGCCCTTGTAATTCCTAAGACCTCTGGGAACTAAGGTCAAAGGATTTTTACAGTAATGGAAGGAAAAGATGAACCCCCATCCCTTGCCTTTAAATCCTAGTCATTATCTTTAATGATTATATAGAACGGAATAGATACACAGTTCTCACCCCCCATGGAATGTATGACTAGATCAGGGATGTGCAGGGACACAGCACTGGCCTCCCAGCTTCGAGCCTGCACCTGAGACACTCTGACCTGCACCTGTGCTGCTCTGACCTGCACCTGAGATGCTCTGACCTGCGCCTGTGCTGTTCTACTGTGCTGGGAGGTTCTAGTTAAGTCACTTCCAACTCTTCTAATCCCAAACCAAAGTCCTATCCGGTTTCTGGAATCTGTGATTCAGAGGGAGTGCTTTGATCTTCTGAAAGGGGCGTCGGAGAAGGCTAGAGTGGTGTAATTTGATTTGGAAGGCTGCATGACATGACATTCCAAAAGCAAATCATGGATTGTTGAAGAATGAAGGTATTTGGATTACAGGATCTATGGCATCGGCACATCCATAGTGTTCCTAAAGAGGAATTTAAATCCCAATTTCCACACGACTTCTCTTGAAGCAAAGGCGCACTTATACTTGCCGCTCTGAATAATCACAATCACACTGACGGAGCCGGCACCGTGCCCCAGACCACACTGGGGATTAGCCATGCATGATGTCGCTTAATCCTCACCGCAGCCCAGGGGCAGTGCTGCTGCCGACACCACTATAGAGATGAGGACTCTCAGGCTTAGAAAGGTAACAAGGTCTGTCCAAGGTCAAATGGTGAGAGCTTCCAGAGCCAAGCCCAAAACATGGCAGCAGCCCGTCTCTCAGACGTGGTGGCCACCATCAAGTCTCATGAATCCCAGAAGTGGCATGATCACCAAAGCCCTGGCCACCTGCACGATTCCCTAGGCCACAGAGGCCCATCAGAAGACATTTCTGCCAGAGCATTCCTGGGGCCTTGCCCACCAAGTCCGTGGGATGTCCTGTCCTGCCTGCAGCGCCAGGTCAGATTGCCATGCCAGGTGAGATTGGCCGGGTATCTGTCCTCACACCAGCCCCTTACAGGCCCCAACCTCGACGAGCTTTGCACAAATTCATCAGCACACATGCAAACAAGAATACCAACCTCCACAGCCCTGGCGTTCACAGCTCTGCGAATGAGGGCTGATGTTATGTAACCCTGAGGGATGCTCCTGCCTAAAATTCTGCCATCCTCACCAGAGACGGACACGCACGGCGTGTTAGAAAACCACCTCGGGAAGCCCCACAACAGCCATGCCGGGAGCGGGGAGGTGCATCTAGCTGCCGCCACCTCACGGTCAGAACCGAGAGCCCACAAGGTCCCAAGCCAAGAGCGGCGCTTGGAGAGAAGCAGGTCTCTGGGTGACTCCCTGATGCTCCCTGGCAAGGGGACATCCCAAAGGACAAAGTTCTGATGCCCCTTTGCTGTTTCCAAATATACATATTGCCTTCCAGCCATGTGCAAATAGCTCGAGGGGGCAAGGAGAGAGAGGGAGGGGAGAGAGAAGGAGAGAGAGAGTAAAAGAGTCGGGGAGGAGGAGAGAGAGCCAGCTGCCACGTGGAGCCCCTGCTCTGCCACCCTGGAGGTGCCTCTTTCATTCTCGGAGCAGGGAAAGGACCTGGCCTTGAGCAGGACAACCTGCGAGGACCCACGGGTCCCCAAGCACCCTCTCCCAGTATCCACGGAAGACCACTGTGGGCAGTCAGTGCCAAATGCCCCCATCGTTCTGCCTCCTCCATGGCCTCTGAGCTCACAAGCTGGTGAGGGTGTCATTGCTCCTGACTCCCTTCCCATGAGAGGGTTTCGTCCTGGCCTGGCTCCTGGCCAGGGCTGGCTAGCCCAGGGGACCTGGCTCCCTCCGAGGGCTGGTCCTTCTATTCAAGTCCCCCAGTGACCTGGGGCCACTTTCTCCTAGGGAGAGCACCCTGCTGCCCCATGGCTGTCACAGAGGACAATGTTTCCCATCCAGGCACAATCTGCCTCTTTCTGGCTGTCAGTCCTACCGCTCTGTCCGTCCAGGGAGCTGACTGCCCATGGCTCTGCCCACCCTGGACGCTGCACACCCCCTCTGCTCCCTCTTCTGGCAAGTTCCACGCAGCTCCCACGGATGTTGCCTCAGACTGGCTCTCGGCCAGACAGTGGGAGCCACAGCTCTGTGTTCTCTTAGTTGCTCAGTAGAAATAGGGTCCAGTTCTGGGAGTGTGATAGGGACAAGACAACTCAGCAGACACGTCGCCCTCTGGACTGAACTCGTGGTTTTCAGGGGCCCCATGAGCAACCGGTTTTCTGCTGTCCAGGAGAGGGGACTCGCCACAGCTAACTACGAAGGACAGTCCAGCTTCTGTGGAATAAGCAACTGGTCCCGACATGAATTAAAAGATGGCACCATTATACAAGCATCTGCAGTCGACTCCAGCGTCCCGCTGGGTATGTAGCAGGGGACGCAGAGTCTGTGTAGAGCTGGATTCTGCAGACCAAGTCACCTGCATCGGAGGACACTCGGCCTCCACACGTGGGGCTCCCCAGCACACACGCCCCGCCCTCTGCCCAGCTGGGACTCGGCCTCAGAGATGCCCTTAGCAACTGCTAACAAACATTGGCGCTGTCTCTGGAGAAGTCTCCTGTTTTATGATCCTTGGTGCTGCTCACGGAATGTGAGACCCCAGCTCCATCCCCGCCCTCTCCCCTGCTGCCTCGCATAGCGGGCTTAGCCTGTGAATCGATGGGGCAGGATGCTGAGGCCGGGCGGCCCCAGGAACGGGAGCTCGCGTGCATGCGTGTGCGTATGTGTGTGTGCGTGCGTGCATGTGCGTGTGTGTGTGTGCGTGCATGTGCGTATGTGTGTGTGCGTGCGTGTATGTGCGTGTGTGTGTGTGCGTGTGTGTGTGTGTGTTGGGGGGCAGGGCACAGGGACTCACATACCTGCAAGCAGAACTGTTGACACATGGCCGGCTCCCCATTTCTCTGAGTCCTGCCATGCTGTCTGAATACGACCCCCTAGGGGTGCACTGAGTAAAGCTGTTTGTGTCACGCCTGTGTTCTCTCTTTGACCCTCAGATGCTCAAAGCATCACCTGAAGCACCTTTCAGAGCCACCCCTGCGAGCCATTCTAAGAACAGGGAAATCTCCGCTGGGAGCTTTAAACCCAGGAGGGCAGCTTGCATCCCTGCTAAAACTACAGGAGGTACAGGGATCGCTTTTGGTGACCACCCAGGTGAGCGCCGTTAACGTGTTGACCGCACTGGGGCTGGTGTCTCTCCCCTGGACCCCTCAGTCTCGACTGCGTACTAACTTCCTCTCTGAGCAGATTCTAAACGTCATTGAAGTGTAATAAGGAACATGCAGGCCGAATCCCGACTGCTGGACATCTTTGCGGAACAAGCTTGCAGGTGAGCCCACGTCTCACAAACACTATCTGAGGCCGAAGAAGCCACATCCTCAGCTGTTACCCAGGCAGTGGCCATGCGCTTTAACATCGCGCAGAAGAGGGAAGAGAAACCCTCCCCCCGGGAGCAGCCACGCATGAGGGCGGATCACACATGTTCGCGGCACATGCTCTTCACGTTGGCCACACTGCCTTCCCGGTAGTGTGCAAAACGTGCCAAATTCAACAAAGGATGTCGCCAGAGGCACAGACATACAGAGAGTTGGCGAGAGGCTACCTTAGCTCAGTGCGTAGTACGTCCTGTTTCTTCCTGGATCTCGAGTCACCGAGCAAATGCTGGGACATTCCTGCGTAAGCCCTCACGTTACACCTGGGAGAAGCAAGGTGAGGAGCCCCAGCAGGCACCCGCAGGCACTCCGTCTCCGAGGGGTGCAGGGACCTGCCTAGAGCCCGTGGTGGTGGAGGGAAACTGTAGCCTGATCCCATCCAACACCCCCTTCCTTCCTGCCCTGCCGCTGCCCCTTTGAAAGCCAATCGTCCAGGCAGCAGCGGCAGAGCATTTGGCCACAGTTAGACAACACGGCCAAGTGGCTCTGCACAAACCTCTGCAGAGGTCGGCACCTGGCACGACCACACCGGGCCCTTCCGTTTTACTGGGGCTCAGCGACGTTGAGCTGTTTTCTGTGCTTTTTATATTTTCCGTCTTAACAAGCACCTGAACTCAGCTGTCCCGGGTGTCAGGCAGACCTGGGACTGCGCCTGGGGTCATCCCTAATTTGCTGGGTCGCTGGGCAGATGGCATCACTTCCCAAGCCTCAGTGTCTTGTGGCAAGAGTGAGGACAGTGGCCCGGGGCCGTGGGACTATTAGGCAAAGACCAGGCTCCTGGCGTGGAGTTTGACACACAACACTCAGAGAGTATCAGCACTCGTTATAGGTGACATTCCAGGGCCTTCACTCCAGGCAGGTTTCCCACGTGTAACAATCTGAACAAAGAAAGAGCTGCTCATTTTTGCTGTTTTCTCCTCCCCGCACCCCGGCCCTCCCACGATGCCAGCCGGGGCAGCGCTGACCACTGCAACTGGCTCTGCCCGTGGCAGTGGCCCTCCCGGCTGGTTTCTGAGTGTGGACAGCTCCGGTGGCCCATCGTTCGGGGCTGAGAATTGGCCGCTGTCCCCGTCAGCCCGGCTGACAGTCGCCACGTATCTAATTCAGTTTAGCTAGTAATTAGTTTTGTATCGCTTTACACGGTGATGTTAGTACTGATTACAGGGCTGATAACTTTAGTAATAAATACAACCCGAGGCAGAAAATTACCTTCTTTTGATGGGGGAAGGTTGAAGTCAGTGGGATGAGAAGCAAATTGCTTTAGGAGATGAAGCAGCTGCCTCCTGCGCAGGATTTACAGTGAGTGCCCCGGTGTGGCGGAGCCTCCCGCCAGCCAGGCGGACCCGAGGAGCACAGTGCTCCTTTCCCCGGGAACAGCCTTTGTGCGTCCAGAGGTGTCAATGGCCCCAGAGGCAGTGGCCAGCTTCGGTGCAAACACTGGGTGCAGTCCGTGCACCCTGAAATCACTAGGAAAAGCCCACCACCCCCGCCACCCCCTTCTGCACATGCTCTGTCCCTCCAGCACGTCCAAGGCAGACGTGAGCCCCAAAGCTGGGGGCAGGTGGGCTGGCAGGTAGACAGGGCAGGTCAGTGGGACCACCGGGCCCAAGCCCAGGCTGCAGCACGTCACAACATCCAGCTGTTTTTTCCCATCCAGTTTGTCCAGGGGAGTAGACTTAGGTCATCTGCTCCAGAACAAGCAAACTGTGAGCATGAGAGGACAGACTGGGAGTGACGGGCCGCACGGGGGCTCCGACAGGCTCCGTCAGTGTCACCCCCCCTGTCGCCTCCACAGCCCCTGTCCACACCAGGCACCAGCGCACGCCTCCCCAGACACGGTCCAGGGCTTGTCCATGTCTCTGTGCAGGCGCCGCGATGGCAAAGAGCTCACCCAATTCTGGGACCAAGCATACAGCAGTCACTCAATAAAGCCTGAAGGCAACAGCAACCTTAGTAACAGTTGGCACCCAAGGCCATTCTGTGTTCATTGGCAGCCTGGACCCCCACCGGGGACATCCAGGGTGTCACATCGTTAAGACAGGCCGTGCCCAGCTGGGGTGTGACTCGCTAGTGACAAGAGCTCCACTGCAGTCTTGAAATGAATCAAATACTCTCAACAAACACATGTTGGGCGTGGGCCGTGAGTCGAGGTTTCCGGCCTTTCTTCCAGCTGCAGCCTGTATGCAGCCCCCACTCTGTCCTCTTTCCCTGGGCCCACAGCGGACCAAGATGCAACCTCGGCCCCAGACTGGGCATCACCCCTTCTCCAAGGCTTCTCCAGCCCCGAAACAGAACTCACCCCCCCCCTCCCGTCCAGAGCACGTGGTGCACGCAGCTCTTGCACCACAGAAACAAACGATCGCGGCGGAGCCTCTGGCCTTCCCACGAAGGACGCTCGCCCCAGATGCCCCACCGCAAGGGTTTGGACCAGTCAGCACCGTAAGCCCAGATTTGCCTGAGTTAAATCCAGCTAGTTGGGAGCCAAGCAAGGCTTGTTCAAGGAGAGGAGAAGTGAGCAAATGAAGGGATAGGATTGGCGGTTTGCAGTAGAGAGATAGCTTAGATGATCATCTACTTTACTCCTCCTTGCTTCACAGAGAGGCAAGCTCAGGCTCAGAGAGGTTAAGCGCCTTTCTCAAAGTCACCCAGCCAGTGCCTGGTGGGATCAGGGGAAGAGTAAGGCAACTGGGGTCAAGGTCATCGCTGCAGAGCTTCCAAGCCCCTTCCGCACCATTGCATACAAGGGATAAGATTCTCTCCGAAGGAGAGGCTGAGGTGGGCTGGGGCCCCTGCCCTGCCCCAGCCCCCCAGGGCCGAGAGATCAACCCCTCAGCTCCCTGGTCAGGAAGTTCGATATACGCCACCTCACCCTACTTCTCAAAAGGCATGAAGTGCCAGCATCTTACTGAAAATCACAGAGTAATACCAGATAAAATATCTTCCCGGCTGAGGAAAAAGTTTGTCTGGCCCCACAGCCTTGCACGTAGTAGGCCATCAATCAACGGCTGGCATTGGACTGAGTGTTTCATCGTAAGCAAGCTGTCAGGAGAACAGATGGCCCTGCCATGTGCTCCACTGCCCCCGCCTGTCTGCCCGAATCCTGCAAGCAGCATTTATCGAGTGCAGGTAAAATCCACACGTTTCCAACTTGTTCCCAATTTGATGCATGCTAATCTAGAAACAGTGGCCCTGGAATGGTGTGACCATGTCCTTTGGGGGCCTAAAAGCAAGAGTGTGGCTGTGGGGAGCAATTTACCCCCGATGGTTGTGGGAGACAGACACCAGACAGCTCAATCACCCTTCCTGCAGCCCAGGACTGTTTCTTCATTCATTCACAAACGCGAGCACATTGCTCAAGGCACCTGGCAAAGAATCACTCTGGGATAAAGAAAAAAGATTCTTGGATATGGACGTCCCGGAACAGCTTCAGATGCAGAGCAGCCCAGCCCTGCACCCACACCTGCTCTCCATCCCAGGCTCCACCTTCGAGGTCAGGCTTCCCAGCTAAAGGAGAGAGTCACCTGGCTCAGCTCCAGTGGGGCCCACACAGGTGGAACAAGGATAGCCGGGACCTCAGGAGCTGGTCGCCAAGCCAGCCACCCTCTAACCCCTTCATAGACTCGAAAAGCCTGAAACAATTTTAACTAGTAAGACTTTGCTCCAAAATTCCACCACGATTGGGCATAATCGGCCTCCAACACAAAATTCTGAAAGCACGATTTTTAGGGGCTGGCCCAGGGAGGGCAGAGCCATGAGGCAAGGCTGGGAGGTGTCTCCTGGCTGAGCTGAGGAACACAAGCCCCTGAGAGATCTTGAGGCTCAGCCTCAGAGAGGCACCTTTCAGGCAAACAAAGAAAATAATGTCATTTCCCTGCCTGACCCTGGGGAGGGTGCCGGCCTGGGAGCTGACCAGGGTCCTGAAGGCATCCCGCTGGCCCTGACTCTGGAGCCTGAGGGTGCAAGTGCGTGCAGGGGTGCCCAAGTGCACGCAGGGCTGGCTAAGGTTCGGATGTCCAGCACCTTCAGCATGACAGGCAAACATTTTCACCACTGAGACAAAGCTTCTAGTTGAAGTTGAACCAAAAGTTTCTGCCCAGAACAGGGGATCTTTAAAAAGACAGGAAGAGGAGAACTTACAGAGGAAAAGCAGCTTGTGGTCTGGGAATGGAGGCTTAGGGGTACCTGGAAGGAAGAAGCCAGTAAGGCTTAGAGAGCCCTCAGGGGCAGCCACTTCCAGAGCCACCCAGAACCAGCTATCTCTTTGCCAAGACGTCTCCATAAGACACAGGCATAGCCCTTTGCAGGGCAGCGTGCCACCCCTAGGGACCCGCCTGGCTCTTTGCTGCAGGCATGTGCTCATCTGTGTGAGCACACAAGCCCCTGTCCAGCCATGGGGCACAGCTGCCACTCCTCGGCCAGGCCTTCCTGGGGCCAAGAAAACTTATCTCCCGGAGGCCACGCAGAACCTCCTTAGTGGGGACTGCCCGACTGTCTGGGCAGCACAGGGCAGGGGCTTCTGAGGGAAGTGGTCGACAGAATGCCACTGTGGGGTTGGGGTTTGGACGGCACTCCTGGGCAGAGCCAGGGAGCCAGCAAGGGCTTCCAGGCAAAACAAGGGGAGCTTGTTCCAGCGTCTTCTCTTTCGTGGTCTTTCTCTTGCTCTCTGGCCCTCCCATCTTCTCTCCTTTGTTTCCTCCTTTATTCTGAGAGAGGGAGGCAGGGAGGGAGAGACGGAGGGTCAGGGCAGCTGTGGCGACTGGGGCTTGGCGCCAAGGTGCTGGTTGCCCACCGCTTGAACTTGCAACTCTGAAGGGCTGGAGTCCCCCAGCTCGGAGCGTGGCACAGTGGTACCAGCAAAAGGGCATTTTAATGTCACTCCTGAGCAGCCGGGCTCCAGGAGCTGGCAGGCTGTTCCATGCACCCTGATGCCAGAGCAGCACCCCCAGCTCAGTGCTCCCGGACAGCCCTTCCCCTCCTCCCAGACCTGCCCGCCCTAAGATGCATTTCTAAGATGGAGAATACCAACCAGAGACACGTTCTCTATTGATACATTGTTCAGGCGAAGCCCGGCGGTCCCCAGCACAGCCATCGGGACTTGTCACTCACACCTCCTGTGGTGCATGTGGCCACAGCCCCCACGCCCTCCACATTAAGCCGACAATGCACCCATCCGCTCGCTGCCTGCCCTTCCAGGCAGGTCTTGGAGGCGCGATTCCCACCGCCTGGGAGCTCCCAAGGGCAGCATTATGCCCAAAGGGAGGGGTGTGTGTTGGAGGGAAGGAGTTAGGTCCCTCTACCTCTGAGGATGCCTGGGGGCTTGGCTACCCTGAAGATGACAACAGCCAAAGACCCCGGGGCTGCCCTTTGAACTTAGCAGGGAGTGGGGGGCCTCCGTGCAGCCCCACTGGGCCAGGGCTGGAGGGAGCACAGTCCCGGGTCAGCCTGCAGCCGCCCTCCCACCCAGGTCCGGCCCAGCACTCTGGCCCCCTCCCCAATCCCGGGGCTCGCGCTGGGGCAGGGGCTGGGGTGGCGCCCAGCCGCTCACGACTTTGCCGGGCTCCCCTGGGGCCAGGCTGGGCGCCTGGCGGGGAGGAAAATGGCGTTGGATGCACGTACTTGAGTGAGTTCAGTGCCCATCAGGATGAGGAAGAGGAGGCTGAGGAGCTTCCGGGCCGGTTGCATGTCTCGCTGCCACCTCCAACGACCTGGCGCGCAGGGCCCTGGGTGCTGGCCGGCCGGCGGCTGCGTGGACGCGGACGCGCTCGGGCTCCGGCTCCGCGGGCTCCAGCGGCGGCGCTGGCTGGCTCTTGTCCCCGGCGCCCGGATTCAGCACCCGGAGCAGGCGGCGCGCGGGCTCTGCTGCGCGAAGCCTCCGCTCTGCATATTTATCGCGTCCCGGTTCCGGCGCGTCTGCCTCCGGGCAGGGCTGGGCAGGGCTGGGCTGGGCGCGGGCTGCGCCCTCCTCTCCCCTGCCTGCTAATGGCTCCCCCGCGCGCCTGGCATTGGCGGAGCGCGGCGCGCCCTGCGGAGCACGAACGCGCTCGGCTGCGGTGGGTGCCAAAAGTTTGCTCGGGAAGGGGCGGGGGCGGGGGTGGCGCGAGGGACCCGCGCCTCGATCGCGCGGGGAGGGGGAGGGCGGCGGCGCCGGCGGGGAAGCAGGCTGGGACAGGATGTGACATCAAAAAGGCGGGGGAAATTGAATGGGATAGAGAACTCCATCCTGGCAGGCTGAGCCAGGCAGGCTCCGGGTCCCTGAGACCGGGACAGGGGGAGGGCCAGCTTCCGGACCCGGCCTCTGGACAGCCAGTGGACCACAGAGAGGGCAGCGGGCATGACAGCTGGCAGGGGGTCTAGGGTGGAAAGTCTTCATGTCTCCAGGAGTTACAGGAGATGAAGCTTAACACATCCTTAGAAGTCACCGTTAAGTCGGTAAACTGAGGCTCAGAGTCAGGATGGATGTCTCCAGGAACAAGGGTCAGGGGAGGAAGCCAGGGCTGGAACCCAGGTCATCTGTCCTGGTGGGGTGGTCAGCATGAGCTGACCAGGGAACAGGCGTTGGGTGCTGGGTCCAGCCCCAGGCAGGCTAGGGATGAGGGTCTGTCTGTTGGGGGGATATGCACATCCTGTAAGAGTCCCTGTCCTTGTGCATTGGGTTGTGACACAGCTCTGCCTGCCCCAGATGGGTTGCTGGAACCAGGAGCCTAGGAGAGGAGCTCTCCCACCAGGGTGGGGGCTTCTGGATCTCCCTGGGCCTGGCCTGTCTTTATACCCACCCCTCGCCCGTGGCCGAGAGACCCCCCCTCAGCTGGGGTGGAGCTGGGCTCCCCCTTCTTCCTTCTCTGTGTGTCCCTGCACCTTCTGCCCTCCTTGTACGCATACTCAAAGCCTTCGACCAAGGGCCACATTTCCCATTTAAATTCTCCATTTTGGGGGCAGTGTCCCCAAGCACCTCTGCTTTTGAGAAGATAAGGTTGCAATCAGTATTCATATTTAGACACCTCTTTTGTCTGCTCCCCCTTAGTTTAGTTTTTAGTCTTTGAAAAATAAACTCTATAAAGAAAATATCTGATGGCAAGAGGCTCCAGACCCCATAATCGCAGATGGCAGAGCCACAACCCTCTTTTGAGGATGCCGGGGCCAGGGGCGAATCAGTCACCCTGGCCACCCAGGGAGTTCCAGAGCAAAGATTGGTTGCCACCTCCTGCCCCGTCATCATGCTGCCCAGCATCTGGCAGGCATCCTCTGGGTACTGGGTGAAGGAGCTGGGCATAGGCACCGTGAGAAGAGAAGGTGGTGTGGGGGTGTCGTGGCCTTCACTCTCTGGGGGGTGTTGCCATGACTCTGTCCTCTGAGCCCCAAGAGCAGAGCTGCCACCAGGGGAAACAAGGTGGGTTCCCACCCCTGGGAGCGTTTAAGCAGAGAGAGCTCCCTGTGGCGTGCCAGGTGGATGGCCCCTGAGGTTCTGCTAGGAGATGGCACTGGGAGAAACAAAGGGTGGGGCTGCAGGGAGTTCTTTTTCTCTCTACCCAGTCGCCCTTTCTTTGCTACCCCAAGTGTTCTTACTGTTGCAGAAGGAAGGAAAGCTGTTTGTAAGCTCCTCGGCCTCTTGGCCTCACTGTGGTCACTGAGAGAGGCAGCAGGGGCTGGAGAGGTTGCTATTTGACGCTGGAGAGGCTGCTGTCTTGTCCTGGCTTTTCCAGGCAGCGACTCTCTGAGCCTCAGTTTCCACATCTGTAGAATGGGAATGAACGGTGCGGGTAATTCATGTCTCACGGGCTGTTGAGAAGATCCAATGCAGGAATAGTTCAAATATTTTGCAAACTCAAAGGTCTCCTGGGAAGGTTCTGGGATGCACTGACCACATTCGGCACAGCCGGTGCCCCACGCCTCTCCTTCAGCCTTCACGCTACTGCTCTGCGGCGGCTGCTAACATCCACCGTGTCCAGAAGAGGAAACAGGGACACACGTGGACCTCCCAGGGAGCGGGCGTGCGAGCCCCAGTCCTTGAGGTTTTGTTCCTCCCCGCGGGGAAGCAAGGCTGCACTGACTGCCTCAGGTGGACTGAGCTCTAGGATCCGATTTTAGCAAGAATTGTTTTTAGGTTTTTTTTAATTTACTTTTTTCTTTTAGTCACACTGACCGCATTTCTAGAATTGTTTTATTTTTTTTAAATTATACAACCATATGACCCAGAAATTCCACTTCTGGGTAGATACCCACGGGAACTGACAGCAGGGATGGGGACAGATATTTGCACACCCCTGTCCACAGCGGCACCGCTCACAAGAGCCAAGGTGGGAGCAGCCTGAGTTTCCATCAACGTGTGGACGGACAGCTGTGGTCCACCATCCAACCGACCACTAGCCACAAACAGGAAGGAAAGTCTGACCCATGCTACAACTCGGATGAACCCTGTGGACATTGTGCCAAGTGAGATAAGACAGTTGCCAAAGGACAAATGCTGTGTGACTTCACATACGTGAGGGACCTGGCGTCAAACTGTCAGAGACAGAAAGCAGAGTAGAGGCTGGGGGCTTAGGGGAGGGAGAACGGGGACGATTAGTTAACGGGTCCGTGTTTCTGTCAGGAGTGATGAAAAAGTTTTGGAAATAGATAGTGGTGACAGTTGCACAATATGGTGACAATAATTAATGTCACTAAATTGTACACTTAAAATGGTAAACTTTATGTCATATATACATATACAGTGCCGCAATTTTAAAAATAATGTAATATACCAAAAACTATTGACTTGTGTACTTTAAGTGGGTGAATTGTACGATACGTGAATTACATCTTAATAAAGCTGCTTTTTAAAAATCACACAGACTCATTATTGCATTGTTTTTAAAAAAATAGAACACCATCAAGAACTAACAACAACAAAAGCCCCCTCCCCAGAATCAGCACTGCTGGCACTGGGTGGTCATGGTGGAGACGTTCTTCTGTGTGTAGGGGCAGAGGAGGTGACGGTGGCCTCTGAATCCTGGCGTCTGGGTTCCCGCCCACACCCTGCCTCTCAGGGGCTGCTGCGACCCTCGTGGGCAAGCCACCTCTTTGCGCCCCTCTCACCCCCTGCTGAGTGGAGGTGGGGAGCTACAGCGTGCAAAGTGCCTGGAACTGCGCCTGGCGTGGCCGAGGCGGGACACAGCGAGGACGAGACGGCGAGATCATCCCATCTGCTCTCTGCAACTTAGAATATCACTTGACTTTACAGAAGGAAGGGAAACCAGAGTAAACCTGAGACGCTACTGGGAAGCTCGTTGATCTTCGCTGCGCAAGATCCTGCTCCCTAGAAGGACCCGCTGGGACTGCGAGCAAAAGCTCTGTGGTGGCCGTGAACCACGTTTCTATGCCACGGCCCCATTTTTACCAATCGGCCACGTCATGTGTCGAAAGGCCGGACGATTTTCCGTTCCTCTCCCCTGACCTCCTCTGCCCCTTCTCTGAGTCTGTCTCGTTGGTGTTATTTTTACACCGTCAGAGTTAACAATGTCCCCACTTGTTCCTGCAGCCCTCACACCTCACTCTGACCGACTTAGGTGCCCGTCTCTCTGCTCATGCCCAGGTCCGCCCGTCTGCGCCCCGGGCAGAGGCTCCACATAGAGGTGTGCGAGGGGCCGGGACCCAGGGCTCCGGTCAGTCCACGCCATCCCAGTGACCCTGAGCTGTCCCAGGACGTGAGGCCCAGTGGACACCCAGCTGACAGGCCTGGCTTGGCTCTTGGGCGGGCACAGCAGGCCCCAGGGCTGTGGCACCCTCACTTGCCAGCCCCTCTCCCGCTGCCTTCCTGATGGCCAGCGAGTTCCAGGGAAGCAGCCCTCTCCCGCTGAGTTGCCTCGGGACACCAGCAAATCGATAAGCTTTGTGCTCCTTTAAGGCAGGCTTCTTCTACTGCTGAGCCTCATTATAATGTGACAGAGCGTTGCCAAGGCAACAGCACTGACTCCCCCCTCCTCTCTGCGAGTTGCCTACCAAATGGGGCTGGAAACCCACGCCAGTGGCCACCTGTGCTCTGCGCCTCCAGGCTTCACCCTCTGCAGGTCCCACTGAGAGCCCCCTGGCCACGGGGACGCTGGCCCCTGGGCCACAGTGAGTGGACTCATACCAAGGACTCAAGGCTGCCTTGCCTTATCCCCTCCGTGGACGGGTGCCCAGTGGCCGGCTGCTTGTGTTTGGAAGCTGGCAAGGAAGGAAACGCGGCCGCCGCCACTCCTGGGCACAGTGGGAGACCCCACACCGCCTGGACCACCCGGGTCGTTTGGAACTGTCAGGCCTGCTGTGCCTGGCATGTGCTGAGTCTATGCGTGTTCCGTCACTCAGTCCTTGGAGCCTGAGGAGCTCGTGCGATGCCCACGGGCATCACGTGTGCACTTGCAGATGTCCGTCGGGAGCCGGCAGCGCGAGACCCCTCTCTAGGGTTCTCCCCTTCACTCTCCTCCGTGGCCTTGGAGTCCTGCGTTCTCACCGGCCGGCCTTTCCCACCCTCCTCCTCCTCCTGGACACACCCCTCGCGCCCCATCTACCCCTCCCCTCCAAGCAGAGACGGAAAGGCCACACCGCCCTGGGGCCTGGGCCACTTCGAAGTCTTGACCTCCCAGCCCAAGGGGCCCTGTTGCTCCCAGGAATCCTGCCCGCAGCCCGACTGTCCTCGAGGCTCTCACGCACATGCTCCCTGGGTGCACAGCTCCTCCCCACACCTCTGAGTGAGCCTGATTCCTGCCACGTGGCAACAGCCCAGCCGAGCTCAGAAGAGCTTCCACGGCCCCGTCACAAAATCTGCCACCCCATGCTCAGCCTTGCTCCGCTGAGGTGAACTGTCCCTGCCCCGACCATGTGCCTACGTGCCCTGGAGCCCTTCCCTCTTCCCCTCCGTCAACAGCACCTGTCCCCTCACCTGTCCCCTCTTCTTGGCAGAACCGTCCCCACCAGCCACAAGCTCCACACCCAGCGTAAACAAAGGCACCTCTTTCCCTTCCGCCCTGCAGCCAGCCACACTCCTGTGCCGAGATGCATCTTTCCCCCTCTGCCCCCAGGCTCTCGGGCCACTCCTCACCTCTGCCCTGGGCTGGCATGGTGCCTCATGCTGGGAGGAGCTCCGGGTCCCAGGCAATGGCCCTGTCTCCCTGCTCAGAGCCAGTGGGAGCCCCTCCCTGTCCAAGCCCGAGCCAGGGCACCCCAGCAAGCAGCCACGGTGGGCCGGCCCCCCAGCCCAGTGCCCCCTGACTCTTGCTTGAGAGCCCACCCCAGGTCTTCAGCCTGAAGGCTGGTGGATTTCTGGTAGCCAGCCCGGTGCCAGAGTTTCCTCCCGGTAGAGGGAGGGGGAAGGAAACCTGAATTTATTAGTGCAGTGTGGACCGTGGCTCGGGGGACTGTGTGTGTTTGCGTGTGTGCATGAAGTGTGTTCTCACTCCGTCCATGTTGAAGCCACGCTGCTTCCGCTTTCTTAAAGTGAACAAACCGGGTCTCAGAAATGCTGCGTCCCCCCACCGCCCCGCTGCCCTCCTGCCTCAGCTTGTGGCAGAGCCGCAGTTCTGCGGGTTTCCAGGGCTCCTGTTCTTCTACACTACCGAGTTGCCTTGCAAGGATTACTCACGGCTTTGATCTTGTCATCCCAGCTCCCAGGGCTGGAGACCTGTTCTGAATTCCGCCCTTGTAGCCAAGACCCTGGGGGCACAGGCAGATGGTGAGGGAGCTGCCACCCGCGGAGCAGTGAACTTGTGCGGGCCTCGGCTGGGCTTCTGCTGCTGGGCTGGGCGCTGCTATTGCCTCACTTTGCATATGAGGAAACTGAGGCAGAGATGGATAGGAATCGCTGGCTCAGAGTCACGGGGCTGGGACGTGGTAGAGGCTGCCTCAAACCCAGGACCCTCCGGCCCAGAGCTGGGATCTCTTCTGCGGGCTCCAGGGCTCCAGCGGCCCCTCCTCCAGACAGGGTCTCCCTCAGCCCCAGGTTTTCCTCCATTCCTCTGGGAGAGTGGGGGTGGGAAAGGGGGCAGCCTGCACAGAGGCCTGAGGCCTCACCTTGGCTCCCCGGGGTGCAGTTTGAGAACAAAGACCTAAAAATACCGCAGGCTGTTAAACGCACTAGTGAAGGTCACTGGTTTAAGAAAAAAAGGCAAAAGGAAATAAGATACAGCCATTCCCATGGTCTTCCTGGCGAGTGTTTAGTCAGCATCAACTAAGGGGAGTTAACAAAAAAAAAAAAAAAAAAAAAAAAATGGGGACGGTCTGATAATTCCTGCCAAACCCGCTGTTTTAGGAAAAATCTCTGAAGGCCTTTGTGGTGATGCCAGGGCGGCGACATGAGCAGGTAGCTGCTTGTCCTGCGCAGCATCTTCACTGTGTTTCAGGAAGGTGCTCCGTGAGGACGTGGGTGGCTGCCGGGTGCGCTGCCAGGGCATGGGGACAGACATCGACTCCAGGGAAGGGCTGTGTGGAGGCCTCCAACGGGGCTCTGGTTCCATAAACGGTGGCTCGATTGTCCCGGCACTGCACCACATTTGCTCCCGAGTCCACTCGGGGGACACTGAGTCAGGAGAGGAGCAGAAGGGGTGGGGTCCCGGGCCCGGCCCTGTGCAGCCCTGGGCGCACCAGCCTTGCAGGGATGCCAGGGTCAGTGTGGGGACCCCACACAACTGAAGTATCAACAAAAAAGCTGGGCGCACAGACTGCCTTAAGGCGAAGGATGGGCAGCTCTGGCGGGATCTGGGAATATTTACCTGCCAAGCACGGTCTCCATCTTCCTCTTCCTGTCCCGAAGCTGCCTTCCCGCCATACCACCTGCCTCACGAGAGTCCGCGTAGCTTTGGTCTTGTCACCTTGGCTCCCTGTTCTGAATTCTACCCTTGCAGCCAAGAGCTATCAGGGGACACAAACAGACCCTAAGAGGGCTGCCACCTGCTGAACAATTAACTTGTGCCGGGTCCTGACCTGACTCTTCGCGGCGGTAACTTTCTCTTGCCTCCCCGGATGAGATGGCGCCGAGTGCAGTGCTGGACCGACCAGTGGGAGAGCAGAGGGGATCTGCGACGCAGGGAGCAGGTGGGCTGCTCTGGCTCGCTTGGGAGTTCCGGGGGCTCCGCGTGTCTGCACCATTGACGTGGTCCTCCTGGCGGGGGCCGTCTGCTTCTCTTTAGGGGGCACATGCCCTCTGGCAGGAGTGTGGGCTGTAGGATGGGCACTTAGCAACTCGGGAGGCAGGTCGGCATAGACAGACAGGTGCGCTGAGATGCCAGGCGGGGAGTCTTCCCATCTGAGCCCCGCAGTCCTGGGCCAGCGAGGTTAGGACTGGGCTTCACGTCCCACGTGGGCCAGTCAGCTGTTCTCCCGGTGGGACTTGGGCAAGTCCCGCTGCCTTTCTGGGACTCTCTCTAAGAGTGGCCCCAGGACAGTCACACCCACGGGCTCAGCTGGGGGGCTCGAGCCCGGGTGCATAGGCTCGGATGGCCCCGCAGTCTCTTCTCGGGTCCCCTGGTCCCCCTCGCCCCCCCATGCTAACGATACTGAGCATCTCTTTGTGCACTACCGGTCGTGCTCATGTTCTCTTTTGTGGTGCGTCCAAATATTTTGCCCGTTTTCTAATCGAGTTTTTTCTCATATTGGGTTGCAAAAGTTCTTCATATATTCTGAGTCTTTCGTCAGATACACGTATTTTGAATATTTTCTTCTAATTTGTGCTTTGCCCTATTCGTGTTCGTTTTCTTAATGGTGTCTTCCGAAGAGCAAAAGCTTTTAACTTTGATAAAGTCCAATTTTTTCCATTTACATTTTGTGATTTGTGCTTTTTGCATCCAATCTAAGAAATCTTTGCCCAAAGTTGCAAAGATTTTTCTCCTATGTTTTCCTCTAGAAGTTTGCTGTCTGTTTTTTGAGACCAGGTCTCGCTCTGCACCTGAGGCTGGAGTGCAGTGGTATAATCATAGCTCACTGCTGCCTCGCGCTCCTGGCCTCAAGTATCCTCCTCCCTCAG